>JAGDQP010050686.1:467-13418 GCA_022664845.1 Lepisma saccharinum | reverse complement strand
CAGGTATGCATGTATCCATTTTGAAGATTTTACTTTTGCTTAGAAAATGTTCTTTTTATGATCTATCAACAATTATACTTTTCTTTTGTCCAAGGTTTGACATTACTTTAATCTAAATCTGGAAACCTACTCTTGGCCTTCAATTCACTTCGCTTTTGTTCCTAACATCCTGTACAAACGAATTCAAAACCTCAGAAAGCTTCACGGCAACAAATGTGTCTCCTTTCTCAGATTTCAGGGTCTTACTCGCTTTGTTGACTCTTTTAAGAATGCTATTCCAAAGCGTTCTCAGAAAGATCATTTCCCGGTTCTTCATTGTCTTCATCACTTTTTTTTCTGAATCCACATGATCAATTCATGGTCAGTGGCAGCTGATACGGAATCCAATGCTTATTTTATTTCCTCTTAACATGTATCTAGAACAAGAAGAGCTTCAAAACGTGACTGCCATTTAGTGTCCGACAGACTCTTGACCACAACATGAATTTCTGTTAACTATGATGTCAGAATGCAGGCTCCAATGATAGGTCACTAAGTGTAATTTTTATTTGTTTTTCTTATTTTGAAGTATTAAAATATATGTACTCCAGAGGAGATCTGATATAAAACCTCTGATATCATGTTGGTTTTCCGAACATTGGTCGAGTTACCCAAAATCCTGGTGGACGATTAACCAAAAATAATTATCCTATTTTGTTGTGGGTTTGCAACATTCTCGTGTTCCATTTATTTGATTCTATTTACATTAAGCAAAGGGGGAATCTTCCTTATATTGTCGTGTAATTAAAATCGGACGTTATGCTTCATATTCTGTGCAAAATCATAAAAAACATAATTTGTGTGGTCTGTAACAATACATTTCCTGGATGTTCCGAACCTTAACTATTCAGAAGAAACGAATGTAGAAAATAAATGATTTAAGCGTTTTATTTTGATTTCACTCAAGGAAAGTCACAGCAGAACATTGCAAGATCTTGAAACTCACCTAAACTTTCACGGAAAAGATTCCCAAAAAGACTTTCCCAGAGGAACTTTAACAAGTTAATCTGCTAATGAAATTTGAATTTTATTTAAGGCCTTCAGCATCTAAAGCTCAGGCCGGGATAGGGGAGGGGAAAGGATTCGGGAAGGTGTCGACCAGGGCCGATGTTGAAGGTGCCATCTCGTCATTTGCCTGGTGTGAATGAGGAAAAATCCCTGGAAAAACTTCAGTCAGGATGGTCGGTCTAAGGGATCGACCCCACGACCTTCCGAATGCTACGCCAACGCTCTACCACTGAACTACTGCAGCTTGGTAATTTGCTAATGGAATTCGCATATAGTAATAAATGGACAAGGGATTCTAAGTAACTCAAAGATAACGCATTGGATTCAATTAATATAACAAATTATTTGACAATTAAGTGATTGGCTCTATTTAGGCAATAGGACTTTTAAATAGTGAATCCAAGCTATGACTCTAATTGAACCATTTCACTTCAGAAACCGATACTAAGAAATATAGTAAAGCCAATATCTTAAGGATCAATATTACTATTAAGTGATTATTGCAATCTGATAACAGCAGTCTCAAACGCAGTTACTAAACTTTAGCAAGTTGTTGAATTGGAAAAGTCCACTTTTCTTTCACACAATCTCCAAAATAGTGACACGTTGAGTTCTTAGTGTTCAAACAAACGCTTATCAAACTTTACCACTAATTCGATTTATTGATTTTAAATGAATACTTTAAGTATAAACACTGTTGCTTCTACTTTCTAAACTAAATCAATCAAAAATAACCTAACCCAAAGTTTAGATTACAGCCAGCGAGTCGAAATCGGGCCACCAGTTCAGAACGGATCCTAAGCATAGTTCTTGTGACCCTATTCAATACATGATCCGTTTACCCTTTTCAGCTCCTCTGTAATTACTATTAAACATTATTTTCCTTTCTTCATATACAATAATAAATAGAGAATATTGTAAAATATAATGAATTTGTAGCATACGTTTTGTATTTTCTTTTAGTCCACAAATAGAGTTAATCATAATTTCCAAACTAGCAAATAACTAGGTATGATGAAATTGTAGCTAACTGATGTTCAAATTCTTTTAATTTGCAAATGGCCCTATACTAAAATGGTATATCAATTAAGGTCATTTCCTCTCCTTTCTCTCTTCCTTTTCCAGAAGACTGAATGCAGAGGAACAGTACCCCTGAAACAAGATTGATCTAACCCAAGAGTTGTTAGTTCATTCCGTAAAATATGTTGTTATTAACTACGTAATGAAATAAGTGACTTAAAGGAACCTTATTGACTCGGTCGAATCATGATTTACTAATAACAAGATAATGCAGGAACAGAATGTTCAAACCAAAAATACATTAAAATTTTAAAAACAACAAGATATAGTAACAACAAGATTCTTCACAACTATATCTTTTTAGTAACATTTTCTGTTATCCTTACCTCATCAAGCGTATGCTATTTGTAGTTCTGAAATACTGCAAGACCAGATTAGGGATAGAATATATGATTTCCGCATCACATATCGTTTACATCAGTAAATATATTGAAATGTTCGTAGTGAAGTTTCATAATACGATCTTAAATTTCATCTGTATGTCATTATCAACCAAGGATATAGAGTTTCTCAGTGCCATGCATACAATAGACCCTCGTCCTTTACAAAATACGTTCCGGTGTATTTCGATTCAATTTTCTAGATATATTGGACAAGCAATCATAATTATATTTCTACACAACCTGATAGCTAGTTTTAATTGTATTAAGTCCATCCCATACATCCTATAACGACTGACGCATAGACATATAAGAGTTCGCAATTCCATAACAAATGGGATGGAAAATGGTTTATATTTTCTGCTTCCATATTCTGTTAAGTATTTAAGATCCTAACTCTATGGATTTGATATTGATAGATCATTACTTGAAGATGTGATTTGGCTTAAATAATTGTTAATGTAAAAGGACGTTATTAGATCATATCAAACAAGTAGAATCTAGAAGGTTTTCACGACTTTTCATGGTTGCCAACTTGTACTATTATCGATTTGAGACTATATTGTGTTGCCACCTTATTTCATTAAAATTTTAATAAATTTTCAATATTATCAACCCATCAATATACTTTCTTGTACAAGTATAAAAGATGTAGAAATTTACTGTTTTCCAAAATAAGAAACTATTTCCTTATACGAACTGATATTTAATTTTTACACCCAGTCCCACACTATGAACTGAATCCTTTATACATTGGGCAAAAATCCATCCATCATCCTTTGAATGTAAGTTTACATTTGGACTATTTGTACGACGCATCATCTGCTGGCTTGTCCCTACCATACCTTGCTTCCCTTAGACCCCATTAGAAAAGGTACTCAATATCGTAGTAACTTCGCCAGGCGTGTCCCGGATAACCCTGAATATTCAACGTAACAAAAGTAAGATGCAAAAAAATAATACCCTAAAATCAGATACCTAAAATTGGAAAACATAAAATAAATGCCATGGTTTCAGGTCCACATGTCGTTTCGTTTAAGTGTATTATTTCAGGCATATCATAACATAAGTATATTTCTTTACGAAACCAAGATGGATCGAAAGTAGTTTTAATTTCCTGAAAGAAAATAGTCAATTTTCGATTTCTTCTTCCTTCCTCATTTAATGCTCTGATTGCAATATTACAAGAACTTATTTACTCTTTCGGGGATATATGATGGTTAGATTTTTATTAATGATAGTATGTGTAACAAGATATTAAACCTAGTGTGATTTGTCAATTTACGACTGAAATATTTCAGCTTTTGAAGTTGTTCCTCCATTGATACAAATTTGACACGATTAAGAATACTCCTGGGGCTCTTTTAAGGTTAATTCCAGTGCAGGAGATGAGATTGTTCATTTTTTTCTGTAATGCTAACAAAACATTTCACAAAAACAAGAAACATATCACAAATTTCTTTCTTTTCTGTGTTTATTGTTGTTCAAAAATAGTTACCGTTTTTTGAATTAACTTCGTCCCAAGTATTGTTGGCTCAACAAAAAAAATTAATGTATGTTTCAACGTTAGATTAATGTTTTCCATTACGGCTGGGCATACGTACGGTTGGCTCACGAATGAAAAATTATACTTAAATATATATACAGGGTGTAACAAAAGTCCCTTGTCATAGGCCAACTTGGTTATGAGTGTAGATACGAAAACATATCACAGGGGAAACTGGCTGGAAATGATCGGTTTTCAAATTAAAGTAGTTGAATTTTCCAAAACGGACCAGCCGCTTGGGCTCCACACTGGTGGAGCGCCCAATGGGAACGAAAAATGCAACATTGCCAGTCGTACTGTGATAATCATAGGAGCATTATGTCATGTAGTAATGAAACGGAAAGCAAGGAAGAAGTATGACGGAGGGAAGGAACTAGAATACTACACATCTCAGTTACAATCATTAACGTAATGAGGTTCAGGGGCGGGTAGGGGTTAGGGTAGGGGTGATGAAATTTGTAACACGTTAAAAGTTGAAAGTTGTAAATGTCAACATGTGGGCCAAACGTCACAGGTGCGTTTCGGACAAAAAAGATGAAAGAACGTTCTAATATACATGGGTCCTTTTCCGCCTCGTTTTCGAGATAGAGGGTTGCCAACTTGGAATCCAAAATCATCTAGTGACCAGTGGAATTAAAGACAAAGATGTGGAAAAACTTCGGGAGGTTATTGCTGACACCAAAACCAGCAATAAAGTCCTCTTGAGGTTGTCGAATTCCGGTAGCTGTAAGAGATACAGGGTTGCCAACGTGGAATCCACAATCAACGTCTGACGATTGGAATTGACGAGAAAGACGTAGAACCCTTCGGCAGGTGATCTTTAAGATCGTAACAAGCAAGGAAGTCCTCTTGCATTGTGTTTGAATACCTGTGCGTGTAAGAAATACAGTGTTGCCAACTGTGTGAGGCATTATTGAGTGTCACCTCAAAATAATTTATGAAAAAGCCAGCAAATGACAAATGTACGCTGGTAACCTGATACCTACGGGAGGGGGACACGTGACCAAGCACACTTCAGCAGTGTCGCACAAGCAATGTTACCACTCCAAAACAAACGCATATTTTGTTAACTGGAACATATACCTTTAATCGCATGAAAAGCTGTGGTATAAGTAGTGAATGAAATTAAGCGAAAGTTGATTTGTCAGTGTTGCCAACTTCGGTAGCTATGAAGCTCGAACATGGATAAAGTTCCGTTTCATTACTACATGACATAATGCTCCTATGATTATCACAGTACGACTGGCAATGTTCCCATTGGGCGCTCCACCAGTGTGGAGCCCAAACGGTTGGTCCGATTTGGAAAATTGAACTACTTTAGATTGTAAACCGATCATTTCCAGTCACTTTTCCCTCTGACATGTTTTCGTATCTACACTCATAACCAAGTTGGCCTATGACAAGGGAGTTTTGTTACACCCTGTATATATTCATATATATATATATATATATATATATATATATATATAAATTCCTGCTACCTGTTGTGACTTGCAAAGGTTAGCGGAGTACTTATTCAACAGATAACACTGCCAGAATCGGTACCTACGTAATCGGGAAAACATTAGCAAAGTCTGTGAGTGTGGAGAGCAGATAGGGAAAACGTATCGTGTGGGTGAAATTAAACATCAATTAGAAATTACATCACAAAGTGTTTTCGTTTTGAATTCGATGAAGATAATAATATGACCACAGTGGGCCGAAACATTCGCCAAGTGTATGGAGAGAATGCAGTTGACGTTAACACATGTCATGAGTAGTTTCGAAGTGTAAGAGATGGAGAAAAAGCTGTCAAGATGAACACTTAGATTTAGAAGAGATATACATAGTTAAAATCAGCATGCCAACTGAGTTTGTGTGTAAAATATTAGGTGCCATTGGCCAGTGGTTGAAGATAAATTATGATACAATAGTCAGATTGTTGTCTGTGGCAGGTGATATAAAAGTGTCAAGTAAAAGACGCAAATGATTTCGTAGAAACACGAGGAATGAACACGAACACGAAAAAAATAAATCGAGATTCCATATGGGATTTCAAGATGGCGGCCATGAAGAATATACCCTTCAAAAGGAAGCGCCTTACACCCAATACTCATTAATGTGTATTTGCTTTCCATTTCTTTCATCTACTTAAAATTAAAATGGTATTTCAGCAATTTTATATCACTATTCACAGACAAGAATCTTACTATTGTATCATCAGTTTATCTGCAACCACTAGCCATTGGCACCTAACATCTTTAACACACACTTATTTTTTTATACTGATTTTAAGTATGTATATCTCTTCTAGATCTGAGTGTCCACTTGAAAAAGCATTTCTTATTAGAAGAATTAACGTTAACCATCAACATACACGGGACAACCTTTGAAAGACAACTCGAATCGCTGTGATTCACCGCAAAGTTTGATCGTGGGCTCCCATATCAGCTGAGCTCAACTCACCGGGAAGGGCGCGTCGCAACCTATGTTTCCTTGCTTTTAAGAAACAAAAATTACCAGTTCTTGACACCCATTGTCACGGGTGACGAGGGGTGTATTCCTGTGCCGGGATGTAAAACGTCGGAGGTCTGTGTATCGTATTTCTGAGCCGCCTTTATTGACGTCAAAACCATAATTTATCGCAAGAAGGTGATGGAATGACAAAGGCATAATTTTCTGGAAGGTCCTCGAACCGAAGAAAACCATTAATACCAGCTTCTCAGGACCGGATTAGGGTGGTAACTATAAGAGCTGCAAGCCTGAGGCCCTGCCAAAAGTAGCAAAACTAATAACTTTACTGATTGAATTATTATAATGTCCAAAAGTAACTTAGCTTAGGCCATTACTGTAACTTCTACTCCCAAATGTGAGCAACATTACGATGGAATCAGCAAGGCTCGTTGATCACCAAGGAGTCATATTCTACCATAATAATCCCAGCCACATGCTGCTATCATTACCCGTCAAAAAATGATGCATTTTGGTTTGGAGGTTTACATTTCTCTTCTGTTTACGAACTCTGAGAAAGTTTTAAAATCGTACATTAATATAACTTTGCTTGTATTTGCCTGGATTACGGTGAACTCATTTTCATCCATTTACATGTCCCTTGTAGGGTTCCCTGGCACCTGCCCCTACCTAGCAATGCGGTTGCTCGCGACATTATAGTTAATCCACTGATGTGAAGCATAAACAAAGGTCTATGGTCGATACTTGTGGACAGAACGCACATTTTTCATTTTTTTTTGGGCCTAGGGAAGCCGACAAGGTGCCACTCCAAAGACTGATTCTTGAACTCTGAGTCTTACCAGTATGTCCATATCTCATAACTGGCACAAAAATTATCAACAAGCTATCCTTGTGGGCTTCAAATTTTTGCAGTTGACCCATGAATGGCTCTTCTCTCCTCTGTTTCAAGTCAGCTTTTAATTGATGATGAACCCATTTTGCACATACCTCTCGGATCCCACATCTTTGATTATTGATTTGTATAGCATTACTACCACATGACAGTTTCGATGACAACTGTGCGAAGGTGAGACGACGTTCCGTACTAACCAAGTCATTTACTGCTTGTTTTCTTCTGTTAGAGCTGACAGCGCTCTTCAATTTCGAGGTTTGTTTTCGACACTAGGGTCACGCTACCAGTTTCCGGCCACTGCAGTTTTAAAAGAAAATACATAAGATGTCTGTTGTTTGACTAGCGCAGCTCATGTTTTTGTCAATTGTTTCGATTGTCAAATGTAATCTGCGCTCTCATTAGCTGTTTAAAATTTTGTGAGGCACAGTTATTAGTGATGAAGTTGTGAACACACAAATTCAGCCTCCATTGTGTGCATCGTTAGTAGGAAGAGAAAGTTCAGGTATGAATTGGTGATTTAAAAAATAATTAATATACACGTATAGACACAGATAACAATACACATGTTGAAACATTGGTAATCACAGTAGAAAAAAATGAAATATATTTTTTGAATACTTTGGCACTGATTTACTGGTTCAGAAATTTGGTGCAAAGCCAGTAAATGGCCATTATGGCTGTTAACTGGAGCCAGTGTTAGTTTTCGGCCACCGGCAAAAAGTACAGTAGAATGGGTCATGGGGCAAAGTAGACCAGATTCCAACTTTCAAGCGTTCTTCTAACTCTAATGTTTTGTTTATGTCATGCTGATGAGTGTTCAGCCAGAAGGCAGATCCTGACCCGAAGGTTCCATGCAGGTAAACCGATGGTGGTGGCTTTCCACTGCCTTACACCGGATGAAGATGATGTCATAAGGACGGAACTTACAGTTTAATGTGAGCGTAACCATAATTACCACCCTGGGACCCATTGATTACAAGGCAATGAGTCTTAACGCGGATACAGGGATTCTACCAGGTTTTTCAGATTGGGGTGTAAAGTCAAAATTAAGAGGGTGTAAGTGGAGTTTTCGATGGTTTCTATCGATATTTGGTTACACAAATTTTAAAGTTGTGGGATCTCGAGGATTTGGGGGAGTGACGTCCCCACAGGGGAGGGTCTGGTGGAATTTCTGCACTGACCCTGATAGGCTTAGAACTATCACTAGTACTTCCTGCAGTGCGTAGCGAAGGCATTTTTTTAATTTTGCAGCATTAAAAGTTACCTTTGTTTTCTCTTTTTTTTCCTGCTTGTAATACCTATGAGGGATGTTTTCATTTGTTAGAACTCTGTTAACGAAAACAATTTAATATGTTTTGCATGCTTAGAATGTGGGCTCTATTGTTATATTTTCTGTTATTTATGTTAAACGTTTAGAGCAAGTGTGACTAGTGTGGTCAGAAACTGGGACTTAACAGGCAGTTACTGGTAGTGTGTGGCCGAAAACGTGTTTTTTTTTAAATATATGCTCATATTTATATTTCTTATGATTTACAAATATGCGCTTTTTCCTTTTATACAGCGGTTATACACGACCTGAAGCCCAAGGTTACTTAACTGTTTTCTTTCTTCATATTTTTGTGCATATTTACACACCACCAAAGTCAGAATTTTTGCTTCTGTTCCTGGAAACTGGTGTGGTGACCCTAGTTCTTCTCCCATTAGACTTGTTGACCAACCTACGGTTACTAGTCACGCCAATTGTCTCCTCAATATATATATATTTGCAGCCTTTCATGGATGTTTGAGTTAGAATAACCTGCTGTCAGATATTAACCGATATTAGCCCTTTGTTTATGATTTACATCCATGGTTTAGAACAAATTGCAATAAAGAAAATTGGTAAAACCATGCACGGGCAGTCACTCTATACGCTGTTCAAAACGATAAAGCTATTCCCTGTGCGTTTCGCACGCACCGTTTACTGCGTATGGGGATGTGGAGGTAGCGCTTAACATATTCTCGACATACGGTACAAAGTGAAGTGGGGTAGATAGTCCCACGCTCTACCTCCTTCATCTTCGAAAGGTGCTCAGGAGTAACAAGGACACTCCGGCACTACAGTTAATAGGAGCTTGAGTGCACCTCAGAACGCCAGGGATGGGAAAACTGCGAGAAAAGTCTCCAGCGTCCTGGCCGGGATTTGAACCCGGGTCACCCGATTCGTATTCTGAAGCACTACCGCCTGAGCCATGGCAACTGTTTGTTAAAAAAAATACTTTTGGATTAACACTTCAGATATAATGATCAACAAATATTACTTTCTATATGCCCCTTGTGTATATATAATATAATATAGATTTCTTGAAATAATTATTTACATCCAAATAAGAAAGTTCCTTTGAGGAAATGTGATTAGTTTTACATATGCAGGCATTTAAAGTAATAATTGGCATCGTATCTCGTAACGTAATGAAGTAAGCGAGGTCGGCAGAGGAAATCACACTCAAAGAAGTATCCCAATAGATTTGTTTAAGTTGGCTTTATAATTGGCCAGTGCAGGTTAAAGGAGGTTTTTATGTCTGTCCTATCAAACCATTTGGTTACTTGACAATGAAATTATTAGGTTGCGAAACCTTTACCCATTACGTCATCATGTGTCGAGCTATGACGTCATTTGTGACGATCACACTGTCACATCCAATGCTTTTATCTTCCAAACGAAACATTTCGTAATTTCCCCAACAGAATATATATAAAAATCAGGAGTCTCATTTTAAAACCACCACTGGAATATAACAGAACCCTGCAATGGAAAACAAAAGTTATACCCAGGTAATTGTACCGACAGATGTAGGGGTACATCTGATTAAGGGAATTTCAGTCAAGGCAGTCATCTTGAAAGCCGCCATATTGGATTTAGGTAGAGAATCTACATAGGGAATAGGGTAATGTAACATGCCCTTTTGGGTTAGCTCGCTCCTAGAAATTCAAATATGAAGTCAGACTTCATCTGTGTTTATTTATTTGCATGATACGAACTCTGAAATTGATAATTTTGCAAACGGATTTTGCAGAATGTTTGTCAGTCTGTCTGCTGTTTCATCTGGTTCAGCATACCTCTAAACGTAAGCGGGTCAAAATCGTGCTCATGAGTTGTGATAGTAATACAATGGTGATTGCAGTTGACTCAACGCTCGCCCGAAATGGCTGTCATGTTAATCAACCTGCTGGAATTGCAGAAACTTCTGCTAGGGAAAATAAAATCTTTTCCAGGTGGGTATATTTTATTGAATGATGATATTGCTAATTTCCAGTAATGATGAAAGTGTCCCATCTACACAGGAAGTATAATATAGACATGGCGGCTATCTTGAAAGCCACCATATTCGGTGTAGGCCGAGAATGTATATAGGGAATAGGATCATGTAACATAATGTTTTAGACCAGCTTGTTCCAAGACAGTCAAATGTGATGTTAGTTTTCGTCTGTGTTTATTTGTATAGAAGATAATTACTCTGGAATTTTGGGTCTTTCGAATGGTAGTTGATTGCTCCAAGTGGCCTTTAGTTGTGATACTTTAGGATGAAGAAACGAATTTGGTAGCATTTTTTTGTGATTAACACTCGATGACCAAGGAAAAATAAGTCTCTATTTAAGGCCAAAGATATGAACTAGAGATCCAGCTCACGTGGTTCAATGGCTAGCGTGGTGGTTTTCGAATTGGCAATAGGAGACACGTGGATTCGGATCCCACGGGCGATCATCGTGACTGAGACTTTCAAGGGTTTCCAATGTTTCTACAGGTGAATGTTGTAATGGTTCTCTAACTAACACCCTGAGCAACTCCTTCCCACATGCTCTCCCCTATGGTATGCTGGTTCTTCCCTTTTACGTCAAAAATGAAAGAGAAGCAGAATTATCCCTTCTGACGTGCTTCAATGACAAACATGGGAATAGTGTACAAGGAAAATAAAAACAACATTGGTCCAGGAATTGCATTTAACTTGTATGGCACATATAGAGGTTGAGTTGTAAGGGCAGGGCACTGTACACTGATGAAACGCCACTGTACGTACCTAGACTTTCTCCAGATGTTTAAACATACCTCCATTCACTTGAATACGTAGTGCAAGTCTCTGCTGAAACTAGATGATAGTTGCTACTAATATCGCTCGTGTTATGTTTCTACCAGCAGTGCGAATTCGTGCAATCATGTTTTCTCTAGTTGTTGGTTTCCTTTCATAGACCACGTTCTTTAAAAATACCTGCAAATAAAAATCAGGTGGTGTCAAATCAGGCGATCTCGCTGGCGATGATTTTGGTACACCTCTGCCAATCCACGTGTCAGGAAAATGCGTATTTAAATAATTGCGTACACCTTGTACATAATGAGGCCCCGCCACATCTAATTCAATCTACGTTCGCAGACGTGTTTGCAAGTCAACATCATCAAGTAAACGAAACAAATGATTTCGTAGGAACACGAGAAAGTTTTGTCCATTAACATTGCCATCGAAAATGTATGGACCTATGGCATAGGCATTAATAATCCCACATCAAACGTTGGCACGCCAGCTATGCTGTGTACCTATCTGTCTCACCCAATGGGGTTTTACATCGGACCAGTAATGACAATTATGTCTGTTCAATTCACCAATATTGTCAAACGATACTTCGTCTGAAAGCATTACATAAAAAACTCAGGATAATTTTGTATCATACGTTCTGTCCATTGGCAAAACGTTAAACGTGCTCTCTGAACTTGTGGGGTAATTGCTTGTGGTAATGTTATGTCGTACGAATGGTAATGGCTGTACGACAACAGTCAGTGTATAGTTGATCTGGGATTACCTTTCGCTCCTTTTATTTGGCAAAGGCTAACATGTGGATTTAGGTAAATACAGTCTACCATGGGAAGCAGACGCCCATCATTATAATAGGCGTGTGTATTTCTCCTATGTGTCAAGTAATGGCGCGAGCTCGTCTCTCAAGATCTTGAATCACTGTATGATCTGGATGTTGGCGATTTGGATAACGAACTTGATACACTCTAGCCGCAGTATGATATATTCCTTGATATTCGCCGAAATTTCTCACGGAGTGTAATCAGCCATAATTCATGCTGGTGACGTGTGGATTAAAAGCACAAAACAGAATCAAATCTAAGGAATGTCACTTCTGGCAGGCATGAAATGTAAGCGTGATGCGAAGAAGGAACTTAATATGTATGTACGTTGACTCTATACAATTACACTTACTGTTGTGCTTCGTTATATTTTTTTTGCACTTCAGTAATAGCCCTCTCACAAACATTCCTGGTTTCTCACACAAAAACAAATAATTAATCAGCACTTTAAGCTGATGACACAGTTAGAACATCAGCTGATGAAACAACGAAGAAACGTTTGTGTCAGATACTTTTTTCAGTTCACACATTCAGACTAAGCGTACGGTGCACGGGTAGCAATCGTGTGCCCATCTCATCCCTAACTATCCAACCATCTATATTTATTTGACCAGACACCACAGCCAAAGTAAGGATTTTTCATTGCACAGAACAAAAAGAGTTTCTG
>JAGDQP010050685.1:0-14180 GCA_022664845.1 Lepisma saccharinum | reverse complement strand
GCTGTTTCTCAAATGCTGTCGGCAGACGCTTGTGGGGCGATCCATGGATTTTCCAGTCCACGGAGACCATCCTTTTTGAGCTCATTACCTCAAAGAGACTGCTCGACATGCATTAAGAAGGCATTGGTTTGCCAAGGTTTGGCCCTCTGGGACGAGGGGGTGATAGACAGAACGTTGTTCCCTCATGAAAAAAATAGGCCACAAAAATAAACCGGGTGGGCTGCTTGTAGCAACTGCCCATAGTAAACAGGGCGGGTTGGGGAGAAAATTCTCCACCCGAAATTGATGTATAACTTACATCCTGAAAGAACTGTCTTCTAAAATACACATTAAAAACATGCCGAAAGAATTTTACGCAGGGCGGGAGGATGGGTCAAGACAAAAATCCTAGCGTTTGTAGAAAGAAAAGAGAAAATTCATGACGTCTACGTCATGCAAAACAAAGGATGTGGGGAAAAATTTACCCAACCTACACCATGATGATTTAATGGTGTCTTGGGGGAAAATGTACCCAGCCCTCCGCCAAGATTGGGACGGAGAAAAAATTACCTGGCGCTTGACCATGATGACTTCAAGAACTCCTACCTCGATAGTCGTGGTACCATCCCGCCACTTGCCTGGTATGACTGAGGTAATCCTTACCTAAAGGGTAGCAAATGCTTGGAAAGTACCTTGGGGGCTTGTTACGTAGCTAATGGTAAGCATAGGTATCGGATAGATGTTAGGAATATATAAATGATATGCACAGGTCCAAAACCAAGACTGCTGTCGATTACCTCCCACTACGTCTGTCGATTATAATCCATTGCTGACCATGCTGTTTACCCCGCCGCTATTTATTGTGAGCCCAGGATTCTTAGGAATGTTCTTCCTGGTTGTTCGCATATTTGACTCTCTGGCTGCGGGCAGTGGCGTACTTTGTCGAAGTTACCTCAAATGAGATCCATTCCCTCTTGTCAACAAGATATATATATATAATAAAGCACAGCCATATTCAATCCACTAGTGGATGAGGCCTCTCTTCGAAGGGAGGAGTTGGTCTACTTCTCCCACGCTGACCAGACGGGTTGGGAGAGGAGAGCCGAAGCTCTCACTGTGATCGCCACTGTATTTTATTTACAGCAGCTCCCCAATTGTCCTCACGATGCTGGGTCAACACCGAAATTTTTGAGCCCCCACCGGGAATCGAACCCGGGACCGCTCGCACATAATTATACTGACTCTTAAACCTGGCAAAGCGCAACGCTTGCGACCTCTTATAAGCCTATTGGGCTAACTTTCAGCGTTCTAAAACTTTAAAAAAATTCAATTTAAACGTCTGAAAAGGTACCGATATATTAAAACAGAAAATAAATTCTTCAATACTAATATGGTTTTTGAAAAGGGAAAGGTACTTAAGATGCACTTGTAGCTCTAACTAAATACTGTATATAATTAAAAGTTAGGATGTAATGCACATGCGGTTTTCTTGCTTTTTGAAGGGCGTTCGACAGTGGTTTGTTACTGATCTGATTAAAATAGTGTTACAAGCAAAACTTTTGTTTCTATTTACCTCCATAACCTATGAGTTACTCACAAATAGGAATCGTATTTACTTAAGCTTTCAGTTTAAACACACGCAAGCTTAAAATAAGTTATCCAAGGCGGATTTTTTCCTTTTTTATTTAACTTGTTTCTGTCATATATAGAGAAGGTCGATACATGTATCCAATTTTAAACTGCCCCCCTCTTCACATAATGGACCAAACAGAGTGGATAAAATCGCAGGAGAAACCTGACCTGTAGTAGTGAGTCACTATCGCAAGTGTCTGTTGTGTGCATTATGCCTCCAAAGGTCAACCGGGTTTGGGAGGACTATGTACTTGCATTTTTCCAAGCTAAAAATTCGGTGTTGAAATTCGAAAACAGTGCAAAGAACATCGGTACGAATCGGGTTTGATGATTATCAAGAACATGGTTAATCGGCATGAAACCAAGAGCTAACAGTGAATCAATCAGCCATGAAAGGAACTAGGAAGCGAGCGTGTCTTGCAGTGACGCTGCCTGTGACTTATAGGTTGCGTCGAATGGCCATCCAAGAAAAATCTCCCTCGGTAACGTCTGATGGTCACACGACTCTACGTAGCACAGTCAACTGTGAACGGCAAACTGCGTGAGAAGTTGAACCTCCAGATGGTTCTTAAAACTCGTGGACATTACCTAAGTTCGGCGCGTCGATGTGAGAGAAAAACCAAAAGCAGGCACATCTACGAATATAATTTATCCGGGGAAAAGTAGAAGTGCGTGGCCACACCAGATCAGGCATTGGCGTATTTATCAGATTGTGGCAAAATTAGAGACATCACTTACAGTTCACGCGATGCAAAATCCCGTCTCGAATCCGTCATTGCAAAGCAACTTTCACGAAGGGATTCATGGTTGTTGCGGGATATTGCTAACAGGGCAAGTTAACTATTCGTCAGGCACTTAAAAGCTGTAAAATCATCTATCTCTGCCTTCTTTCAGCTACATATCTTGACCTCAATTTACACAGACGACCTGTCCCGTTTGTATGGAATTGTCATAATTAAGTCTTTATGCATATGGGAAAGCTTTATCCCACACAACTCATAATATCCGTAACTGTTTGCATCATATGGTGCAAGACACCAGCATTCAGGTTATTTCATTTCACGATATACCAGCGGTCACCAGATGTAAGTCGTATAATTTCTGGTCAACTGAGAAGAGCACTTTCATGTAGTCGTGTCACAACTCTCCGGGGTCTGTGCAAAGCCTGTAAGGAGGAGTGACAGAGGATTCAACTTCCTGTACTTCGTCGTAGCGTTCTACAGAAGAACGTAAGGTGCAGGGCTATTGCCAAGACACATAGTGATTGCATTGAGGTCAACCGATGGTGATCCAGTAGCTTTTCGTAAGGTAGGTGCTAGTTCAAAATTGGACACATATACGCGGATCGACCTTCTGTATAATACAACCCATTCCTGCTTTTCTAAATCACATTGATTCGTTAACGATCTGGTTGTGGTGATTATAAACAATAAAAAGCTGGTTTCATGAACTTGAGAAAAAGAGATAATAATGTCCCTGCATGTCCCCTGAAACATCAAGTTCTTCAAACATCTGAAGATAAACCAACTTTCATTACTTTTATCAGGGTAAGAAACTTTCTTCTGCCACTTTCAAAAATAGAATAATAAAGATACCACCCAATCACTCTGTGAAGTATTTTTGCGTACCGTTACATAACAAACAAAACATGTCAAAACATGTTAGCACTCTTTTAGTTACAGATCACAGAATAGCGAATATTCTGAGATCATTGGCCACTACTACAGTAGGATATTCTAATACCATACCGCTTTTTGTTAAGACTTATTTTTACCCTCGATAGAATATGGTTTACAAATAGTTCGTACCTTATTACAGAAGAATCATAGGGCATGTAAAGGAACTTACTCGTCAAACAATAACAATTACTTTACATCTAATTAAAAATAATCCTAACCACGCAAGGTATTTAGGGACTAAAATATTGGAGTTTCAAATTAGACGTCTTCTCCAAGCAAGCACATTCTTAAAAAAGCAAGTGGTATAAACACCACCTGTTTAACCAACCCAATGAAGAAAATGCACCTCAACCCCGACGGTCTAATTTTTGCCGCCATCGCCCCGTCGTCGGGGGTGTGATAGTTGGGAAAAGGTCGCATTTAAAAGCGTCCACCGGCGGCCCAAGGCCAAACGGGCGCGTTGGGTAAAACATCCTGTTGTCAAAGTTGACTAAAGAACGAAGCTAGGAGTGATCTAACTAGCTTAAACTGATCTTTGCAGTGTACCAATCACACCAGTACATCTGGTAAAAATGGTTGGCAAAAAGGAGGGAAAGTTTTATTTTGTCTCCATTGTCCCGACTATGGGGTCGGGATTTGGTCGGGACTGAGGAAAATGCCGACTATATCCTAACAAGGCGGGAATATGACTGCAAGAATAGTCGAGAAGAAGGCGGGCCACTAACTACCTGAGACAATCAGCAGAAAACAATTGCAATTAAAATCAGTGATAGTCGCGATAAATCTACAATAGTCATTAATTTCTTCATTACAGAGTTTAAAAGTTAATTGCAAATGTCAGTTAGGATAGTTGGGCTTCGCTCGGCACTTGTTTTGACACCACTCTATACCGACGGTTGAAATGTGGGCGGCACGAATTCTGGGCCGAATTCTGGCCGAGGGCTGTAACGCTCTAATATTAAAATATGCTTATTACATTAAAACATATTTATCTTTTAATTCATTCGTCTGTTTACAGAAATCTGTAGCGAAAAATATAACAAAATACAAAACAAGCAAACACAATGAAATTAACTACATTTTTCATGTTATCGTTTGTATGTTGAAAACATTGATTGTTAAATTATATTTCAACGAACATTTAATTTTGTTAATAGGGCGTTAATCTATGACATAGATTTCGCTTTATGTGTTTTCTATGGCGACATATTACATTTATTGAGAATTACAAATTTAATAGTGCAGCGATGATCTAGGTGTTAAAGAAGGAAACCTGCACATAAGAGAAAAATTAAAGTATTCTTTATTTTTATTTGCACACGATGGTGAACAACGCGTAGCAACTCCATTCTAGACTGCCTGTTAATAAAAATACCGTAAAAGAGCAACGATCTTACAACGTGGATCCATGCATGAGTGGATAAGACGACGAGCTACCTAGGAGAAGTTCAGAACATTCCTGTGTTCGAACCCCACAACAGCCACTGGGATTATCTACTGTTGGAAAATTAACCCCGTAAATCACGATAAGAAAAACGGATAAAATGAAACTGTGTATATACCAATAGCGTATTCATGCTTTGTTTTGGCCAACTAAACACGTTTCTTATAGTCATATGCGGGCCATCTTAGCTGTGCCGACAGCGGCAAACGCCTGGTGCCCGATTGTGACTGTCGGGAAATGGTCGGGGTTTGGGCGTGAAATGATTGGGGCCGACGCCGGCCTAAATTGTCGTTTTTCTGGAAGGTTTTTGGTGCTTTTGGGGTTGTCGGCCCGACGATCGGGAACCGACTCTGACCGGCGTCGGCCCAGCAAAGGGCTGACCCTGTTTTCTCCATTGGGAAGGGTTGTCGCTAGTAAACCATACATCCAAGTAAGATCTTAAATTTATCAATATTTGGACTTCAATTTTATCCAATTTTACAGAAATCGTTAATAAAATCTTTCAACCTTCTAAAATCACATTGTTCAAAATTCCATGTTCTACTGAAAACATAACATACATTTGCATAATGTTAACAACATTTCACAATATAAAGAATGATGGTAGGACTATTACTACCAATTTTTGGACTGAAATAAAACAGAAACGTCTGTTAGCTGTGCAGTATCGGATGAACATACAATATTCTCAATTAAATACTGTGACCGTGTGGTAGCTGAAATTGTCACTATGTATAACAATTGCTTTACAAACGCATAAAACGCGACCGTTTCCAAATTTCGTCACGACCTGAAGATGTAATCCAACACAGAAATAAAAATATAATACATGTATCCGCTGTGCCGAACTCACAACAACAGCGGAGTTTCGATTTTGAATTACTTTTGAGATAGGAGCAAATGGTTCTTACTTTGCCCAGATTGCTTTACACGACTTAATATCTATACTACGCAAAGTAATTCCATGCACTCTTACCTGCATCATTCAAGCCCTTTGGTTTCGTTTCTAATTTTGATAATGTATAGTGGCATCACTAATTGAAATATGCACTGCAGCCTATTGTTATGAAATGTAATGTGAAAAATGTGGAAAGAAAAATAATTTTTGTCAAGATGGAAGAAGGAAAATTACACAACATGTGAGATTTGTACCATTGATGCGTGATCAACAACCAAATAACAGCATACAGGTTGACCAATTAAATTTCATATTAAACTATTTGAATATACAGGCATGAAAAATGTTATTTAATGAACGAGCCTGCAAGACAATAACAGAAACATTCAATATTCACATATAAAAAAAAGTTTAGTTCCTTTTTATTAATTACGGTTTCTCGTTTATTTAGTTTCGTTCCTTTTTCTTCACAAGCGCTTGTGTAGGAAAACACTTATGGTAGCTACCTATATCTATTAATACTCACGTGTTTCACACTATTTTCACAACACTAGCTCCTTTCCTTCAGCAACGCTTGAATTCAGGGGGAGGAAAGGGGGAGTAGATTTCAGAATACAGAAGAAAATGTTGGATGTGCTATCTCACGGTGGACGTTCATTGATGAAAACGTACTCTTCTTCCTCCAAAGTAAACAACAACAAGAAGAAAAGTCAATGGAAAACTTCGTTTACTTCACCTTGCCATTAAAGTTATACACATCTTCCCTGGCAAACGTCAAAGGATACTAGGCTAAAATGTGTCTGGTTCACACTTCCACATCGGTTATTTTTTCTTTTCTTTTTCTATGAATTCTAAATAAATAAAATAACACCGAATAATAAACTGAATGGTATCGATAAACATTCCAGTAAATGTTCCTCTCAACTGGCAACACACAAGTTACGTTTCTTTCATCTTGTAGAACAAGAAAAATAAATAATGTTTCGAAAAAAAATTGACGAACTTAGTATGCGTTGAAGTAAAAGAAAATAAATGTCCAATAATGATATTCTTGTTAGAAGTAATGTTTCTTTGATTTAAGTTAAACAACACTTCAGTTCCCTGACTAGGAGGATAGGAATAACGTAGCACTACGTAGTCAGCTGATAGCGTACGGGAATTGAAAGTCACTTCGACCCCTTCAACGCGCGGCCTGGGCACCGCTGAGTGATCCACAGATGTCCCGTTCACGCAGACTGTGCTGGTCAAACCATGACAGTTATGTCTTGGTTCTGGAAAGTTTAATAGCGACACTTTAAGATTGAGTAAGTTCCACATTTATAACGCCACTTTGGGAGTTGATAACAACAACACGTTATGAACAAAATGTTTATATGCTTTCAATAGAATAAGAAAGAAAAATGTACACTTTCGTCAACGTTGGGTGACGCTTTCCCTCAACGAGAACTTCTGTCGCGGCAACGATGGTACGTATCCATCCGCGCGTAACGATTGCTTGACACGTCCCGAGTGCAGTCTAAATAGCGAAGGACAAAATACTCCACTTTCAAATATTGTTCGTTTGGCTGTGCGGGCTGCGAAACACTACGAATAACTCCAAAATTCTTCCATTAACAAATAGGCTAACGTTCCACAGAACTGGGATATGGAAGTATGCGGTTTGCACTAAAATAGTGAAAATGTTCTTAGAAAGTTCCAACTTTTTGAACAGCGTTGTTTTCAAGGAAGTTCGACGTCATTACAAAAGGACGACACTTTCCTGTCACATAAAACAACTTCATGACAGTATAAGAACGGTAACGTTCCCACATAGTGCTGACGTAAGATCACGAACTAACTTACGTTTTTTCCCGCAATTTCTGGAGACGACGAACACGAAATTGTCTGTACCGGTGTCAGTGAGGTTCTGTTCTGCACTCGGGCAAATCACTATGTTATTAAGCGACCTCTTTCCCATAATGCATTGCACATACAGTCTGACAAAAGTCACGTATTGCTGGTTAAGCTCATACATACATAAATGAACATACTAATTCAACCTTACGGACACCTCTACCATACAAAGAATAGTTACAGGATATAATACACAATGGAAAAGCAATCTTCAAATAAGGTAAGGTTTATTAAAATCAAACGAAATATGAGGGGTTCGAGAGTACACTTAGCGTCTATTGTCTGCGAGTGTCGGGAAACTCCCGCTCGACGCTTCCAAGATTTAGCGTTAAAACCAAGCGAAATAGAAATCTTATTCACTCTCATAAGAAATGCATTAAGTAAAATAATAATTACACAATAATGTTCATCATTAATAATTAAACATGATTAAAGAAAGATTTTTGTCCCACTCTTCATTTTTTAAACCAAAAAAAATATATATTATGACACATTCTTTTTGTTGCATTCTTGTTACAATACAAACTCAAATCAGATCTGAACATCTTCTACAGCGAGTGTTACTGGTTGTTCAAAAGTCTTGGTTATAGCTTACTTTTAAGGCCGAATTTTCGTACAAGTGCTAACCGCGTGCGTTGCTTGCGATTTGACTGAACAGCCAATTGAAACACGTGTTCAAGTACATGTTCTACTCTAACACGAATTTCTATATGTTATTCATAGAAATAGCAAGGAGAGGAAGCGGCGAGAGTTTGCAAGAAAAGCTGGTCTAAATCGTAAGAAAAATATAATTTTAACAGACTCAAAATCACTACTAATTTTACGCAAGAATCTTCCAAAACTGTTTTATAATCAACGTATTATCTACGATATATTTGAAATGTTGAATTTTAATCAAGGTATGAAAAAGTTAGTTCACGTCAGCAGCCATCGCGACATGGCTCATATAATTTGTAAAAGAGCTCATAAATTAAATTTCACTACACCTTCAAGACATTATTATAAAGACATATATTGTCTTACATAGAAAATGTAACATGACCCAAATTCTTCTCAACCCTAGTTCCATAATATGAAGATGCCTAGAAAATGCATAACCACAATACATCGAACTAGATCTGACTTTAACAGGCTAAGTACGCAAATGCACAGACTGGTAATTCTATAATCCCCAAACTGTACCTGTAGACAGATATAATATTCTTCATTGTATAAATTACAAAGCCAATCGTAAATAAATAAAGACATTATGCAAGTCGAAATTTACAAAACTAGTAACTGTAGAACACAAAGTTTACAAACTAACTGAATTCCAAAAATATTTATTATTTATTACTTCAGAAAATATTATAGCAATTATAAGAGTCATAGTTTATCTATAGAGCTGTTATATTATAATTATAAAAGTTAAGATGTACAATGGTAGCCTTGTGGGGCTGAGAAGTTGCTTTCTATACGCTTTCTTGTCATATCTCACAGACGTCTTACAAATCTACTCAAATATATGTCATTTTTAATAGCTACAATTTCCATGTAAAATTACAGCTTACACCAAAATACAATATTCATAAAATTTAGATTCGTCTTCTTAGTCTTCACACATTATGTCCCTGAATTTCTAAAGTCTTCATACCGAAAAGGAATACCTAGAATACTCGAAATTTTAAAATACATAAAACTATCTTATAAAAGCTGCAAATACCATCACAAAACAGCTGGTAAACCACATTATATATTCAAGCACATACAATGTTTCGTTTAATAGGATTGATAGTTTGTAAGACGGTTAAAGCTAAATATGCACACTCTAAAGAGAAAAAAAAGCATATTATGTTTGTGCAACGAGGCTCAATTGGGTTCATTCGTAGTCATATTTTGTAATCTAGCACGGAAATGGCTTATTATGCCCATCCATTGCGCGTTCGTTTTAATACTACTGCTGTTTTATAATAGTATTTGTAATATAATACAGTTTTACAGTCTATCGGTCTTAATAATTGATGTTTTAAGGTCAGTTATTTATAAGTTGTTATGGTTACAGTCGGCCATAGTCGTCAGTTCACTCTTGAAACTCTAGTCGCAGTCACTTTTAGATGTATTTCTCACTGCCAATTTTGAATTTCTTCAATTACCTTCGCTGATGGAAGGACGAAGAAGAGAGATCTCGCACCATAGAGTTAGGAATATAAATAGAGTGAACCTTAGGCTGTTTTGTTGGAGAGGGGAATGAAGCCAAGAGACGGAAGGGACGAGGCATTTCGGTCATATTAACTGGCCCCATATTTTGAGACCCTCTTTTCCGAGTATTGCCTCTCTGAGGTTCACTCATCCTCATATCGAAAAGGCAATCCTCACAGTACTCGGTATAGAGGGACTCTAATTTGGCCACACAATATAGCTGCCGATGAACCGTAATTTGACTTGATGTGACGTCATGTATGTTCTCTCTATTTTCTTCCTAACTCTATGTCTCACACCATTTTAAACGAAAGGAGTCTCTGTTATCTATGAAAGGAGTAAATAAAGCCTTATTTATGGAAGATACAGCTGGAGTAATTTTCTCGAATTTGAGGAAGTAATAAACATTTTATTTTATTATATATGGGAGTAAATGGCAGATCCTGCCTACAGCAGTTATAATACTGGAACAGCCGCTTATGACCCAAACCAAGGATATTATCAATACCCCCCAGCAACAGGTGCTCAAGCAGCTCCAGGATATCCACCGCAAAACTATCCACAAGATGGGTACAATCAGCAGTGGGCATGGAACCAACAAGGCTACAACTATCAAGCAGAGAGCTACCCACCACATGACCAGTCAAATTATGTATCAGGCCAAACGCAATACCAACAGAGTTATCAACCACCAGCACATCCAGGGATAACTAGTCGGATTACAGATATAGAAAAAAATCATTTGCCGTACTTCTTTGTTTGGATTATTCGATTGGTAAAAATTTATATTCAATATGTCTTACTGCTTGTAATTTTTTTTCATTAACAGGAACAAATAGAAAATCCCCGGTTCTTAGTACCGATTCACTGCTCCAAATAGCAACGATTCGAATCTGACATGTTATACCATGTATTCAAATAAGAATTTGAATAAGTGAATCGGAACTGTTAGAAAACCGTTAACCCTGAATAATAACGTCTTGGATCTAATATAATTTAACGCATACACGATTCATTTGATTCAATACACGGTTTATTCGGCTCAAAACACAGTTCATTTTTTAACTTCTATAGCTCCTGTTCCTATTATAAGTCACGAAATTCGCTCAAATAATGTTGCTATGAAATAATGAAACAATCCACAAATCATATAAATCTTGGAACAACAATGAAATAAAATTTAAATGATAATATATTTATGCCAATTTAATTCGTTTAGTTTGAAATGTAACGATTAGTCTATTATTTGGCTATTCTTTCAATAATTCATTACATAAAAGAATATTGTTTTGCAGTATAGTTAGAGCCGGCAATTTTGAAACAGTTCAATACGGCTAGACAATTTACGGAAAATTGTTAACTAAAGTGATGCGATTGCCAAACTTAATCATAAAATTCTGGATGAAGTTAAGATTTCTCCCCAAAGCAACGGGGAATAAAAAGGTCTAGTTGTGTTCCAACTCTGGGATCTTTTTATGTTATCAACAAACGAAAATATTTTATTTTTCTTCGACAGTGGCTTACAGAAAACTAATATTACTTTTCAAAAGCGTGATGATTTCTTTCAAATAAACAACAGTGGCGATTGCATTGACGAGAATGTGGGAAAACTATTCTCTCTCAACAAGATGTCTTTTCAGTGTAAAATTCGGTGTCTTGGAAAATGATTAATTCGTTACAAATTGCAGTGCTCATCTTAATATTCGAATTCTAAAGACATTTCACACAGTGGCATATTGTTGCTGAATATAAATGATAGCCTATATATTAAAAGTATGCGATTGTATCTAGTGAAATTTGTAATAATTCCCTACAGTGTTTAATCTTCGAATTTGTTATTCCTACATGGCTAATTATGGATTCAACTAAGTTAAACAACACTAATTCACTTCATAGGTATTAAATAATTTTAGCCATTTACTCATTACCTTCGCTGATGTAATAACAATTCGACCTTCTTAAATTTGGCATATATTATTATTACTATAGTTTTACGTTATCTTAGCTTACTTTAAATATTCTGTGTACCATTTAAATTACCAATAAAAGGGTGATTATTCAATTAACAACTCCCTTTCAAAATTATTGGTTTTCAACAGTTACGAATCACTTCTCCAAGTATCGGTGATTCTAACCTGTGACATCACATAGTCAAATCACTGATAATTGGAGCAGTGAATTGGAACTGTAAATCGTGTATGCGTTAAAGCATTTCTGCTCCGAAGTCTGTAATCGAAAAATTTCACCTTAGTTGGTAATTTAATTGGCTGCAGTTTCGTAGTTGGTGGAAACTCTGTTATCGAGTTTGTACTGCTTTGTTTAAAACTCTTTTCACTCGGTACTTATTAGATTGTTTATTTATTTATGGTTACATGCACTTCTATAAACATGTAGACAACTAACAATCTCAAAGGTTTTCTTTTAAAAAATCCATATTTTGTTACTATTTCGTTTAATACGCACTCTAGTTGATCAAGAGGCAGAAACATTGCACCATTCGGAGGAATGATAATTGTGACACTTATTGTTATGAATAACACGTTCTTTTCAACAAAAACACGTATCTCGAGAGAGTGAAGAGGGGTTAGTTAAAGTCAGGTTAAGTATTTTCTATTTCATTATAGCAGAACCGTAGTGAGGTACTTCAGCGCCCGATGACTAAGTAAAATGTTGCCCCCTAACAAAGATTAAAAGGATTTCCACAGACATGAGAATCTCAACCTAGGTGAAGCCGTCTATAATAAACAAGGCGCCATACAGAATGGATTGAAAACAGGTATGAATACCATTTAAGGATATGCCTTGCCGTAAGAATAAAAACCTAAAACTGCATATACGAACTGTGATAACTCCGAGGTTTTGGGCTTCAAACTCCAATGCAAGATTTATCTCAATTGTGCGAAATAAAACATTATAAAAATTTCAATTGCTTATGATTTGCATTAAAAAATAACTTTTTTAAGCTATTGTATTTCTATTTGGGCGCTTAGTACATTTGAAACCTTTTCTTTTATACATATTTTCGACATCTCCGATTTTGTCGCCCGAGGCAGGTGGTTTCACCCACACTACGGCACCGATTATACCCGATATACATCACTCTCACGTAGCCTTTGCTCTAAGCCGAAAGAATGAAGGTCCCTCCACACTGCAATAGAAATCGCTAACAGCCACACTTACGTAACGCTTCAATTTCCTTTAACGTTAATCCTACACTGCAAAATGTGTACCTTTCAATTGTGGGTACAAAACGTGTTGAACCATTTTGTACCCACAATTTCTGAGAGCCAATGGCGAACCCAGGGTTGCGTTTAGAGGGGCGCTTCTTTGCTTCCCAGATCTTGGGAGGGAAGATTATTAGTAAAAAAAAACGATGGTAAAATATGAATTCTTGTGGTAGTCACTGCATCTGAAAAACAGGCGGTGTAATGTACCCACTACTTTTCAGAATCAGTGACGGGCACATGGATTCATATTTTACCATCGTTTTTCCTAATAATCTGTTACATCCCAAGAACTAGTATATAAAGGGCCACCCATCTAAACCCAACCCTGGGTTCGCCACTTCCTCCCAAAAATTGTGGACACAGAATTGTACCCACTATTCATAGGTACAGTTTTTCAGTCTAGAATTCCCAGTCACTCAAGTATCTTATTCGTCGTTCCAATAACTTCGGAACTGTACCCATTTAAATGGAGCACTAGAACTGTAAACCAATATAAATGATTGAAAATATATAGTAAAAACTAAAAGCTCGCTTATCCAGAACTCACTTATCAGGAAATTCGGTTTATCCGGGACAATTTTCGAGAAATGAAATACAGGTAAATTATTTTTTTTTATAAGTTTCAAAATACATCATAAACAAAAGCAAATGTAATTAATTCTCCGCGGTTTGTCTTTTGTAAGAGGAACATTTTTTAAAATGTTTTTGTATTTACAGGCGCATATATCATGAAACATCGTTTATGATACTTAGTTTATCCTGAACGGCTCCGGTCCTATCAAGTCCGGATAAACGAAGTATTAGTGTGAAGTAAGTGCATTACAAATTTACTCAGTTGATAACGAAGTAACTAGTGGTAATAACAAATATTATTATCGAAATCACAAACACTAAAAAGTAAGGAGCACATTTAGTAAGGTAGGGGGTCCGAATAGGGCCCACATTAACTTCGTTGAATTTTTTCACGAAGAAAGGCTATTTATTCGTGCAAATCGACTGAAGCATCAATTTCGGACGTTATTTGGACAAACGAAAAAATAAATCTGCTTTCTAGAAATGAGGTATAAAAATGTAATAAATCCAAAACTAAAATGTTGCCAGAGGGCCGTATTGGGAACATAATGTTCCCAATATGTCCCGCTATAGGAAATAAGAGCATATGACAAAAGTGATGTGTAATCTTTCTGTATTAGTTATATATTGTACATACTGAGATATATACATTACAAGCATACATAATTTATATGACA
>JAGDQP010050684.1:0-14180 GCA_022664845.1 Lepisma saccharinum | reverse complement strand
TTTTTATGTGTTCTTAGCCAGAGTCCAAGTCAGAATACTATATATTACTCATTAAAAGAACAAGTGTGAAAGAAAAAGTATCAGTAAGCATTGCGCCAGAAACACCTCTCTACAGAGTTTTTAGTACTAAATAGAAATATTGCCAAATACTTTTGAGTTCGTAATATATTCACAAGTAATAACGATATCTACACAAAACTCAATGGTGTGTCAGTACTGGAATGTTTCATACTTTACCGTTTGATAGAAATGATAGAAATTGCCATAACGTCATGTAGACTGTAAAACATAAAGTCATTGAGAAAACATTTGTTACCAGTTACCTTGTTGGTCTAGTGGATAAAACGTTGGATCGCTGACCGTGCAGTCCCGGATTCGTCTCTCGATGAGGTGACAATTTTTTATCTTGTCTTTTTAAAAGATCTTTACTTTTTCTTTTTACTTATACCGTACATAATTACCCCCTTTTGATTTCTTTTGTATTTTTTCTCACGGAAATATATTAGGAAAGTCAGATTTAGTGATGAGCGCAAGAGTCTTGGTCTTGGTCTTGCATGCAAGACCAAGACCAGGGATACGGATGCAAGACCAAGACCAAGACCAAGGGGTGCAAGACCAAGACCATACCTGCAAGACCAAGACCAGCCTGCAAGAGTCTTGCACAAGCAATATTTGAATATTTTTAAAACGTGGAAAGGAAGGGGAAATCATTATATCCTTCACTTGAATTTCTTTCGCATCTGTAAAAATACCGCTGGAGTGAAGGTGTTCCCAGTTGTGCAAACCGTGTGAGTGGATCTGAGAATCATGCCGCTGTTACTGTAGCATACTAAACTAAACTTACACTGTACACTACTGTACACTAAACTTACAATAGAAGGAAAAAGTTTCTGTTAAGGGCCAAGTAAAGCCAAGATCTCCGACAAGAGATGGCAGCACTATCTCTGTATATGTCTAATGTATTTTTATCGTTGCACGAAATTTCAATGTTGCTCCTATAAATTCAGTCCTAGAGAGTTCAAACTTTTAGAGAAGAAAGTTCATAAGTATTCAAGAGTGCCGATTTTTCATTTTCTTTCTTGTTCATTATTGAAAGAGCTTCATTTTTATGGGCATAATAACAATGAAACGATTTCAACAATGAACAAGATAGAAAATTGGCACGGATAGAACTCTTGAATTACTTATGGACTTTCTTCCCTGAAAGTCTGAACTCTCTAGGATTGAATTTGTAGGAGCAACATTGAAATTTCGTGCAACGATAAAAATACATTAGACACATACGGAGATAGTGCTGCCATCTCGTGTTGAAGATCTTGGCTTTACATTCCACTTAAGGATAATTTGGATAAAGGGCAAAAGGAAGTCTGATGTCCTGGCTTTTCTGATGTTAGGTTTGTCGTGGTATGATCTATTGATTCAGATAAAGGTGGATTATGGTCAGTTCGGAGTCTGTACTGATTTGTGTAACCAAGTCTTTGTGTTCTAAGCTACTAGTCGATTTTATAAAATGTCTGTTGATATGTGTTACTGAAAACTGAGTTCTGTTTTATGTATTATGCTACGGAGACTTGAGTATGAATAAAACAACAGTTTTTGCAGTACACTTGGTGTTTGTCACTTGTAGATAAAGTAGGGAGGAATATTACTAGATGTGGGCTATGGTTTTGGATGCAACGCAAAAGTTACTTTAGAGTAAACTAGAGGAAACAGGCGTGTGACCTTGTATTGAGCACAGAAATGCTTCAAATTCAGTAGGTTTACTTTGATACATTTCTTCAACAGAAAAGTATTTGTCCACAAACTCGTAAGTAATTTTACCGAGCCATCCTGGCTGGGGTTTTCTAGAGTTTTCCTCAGTCCCACCAGGCGAATGCTGGGATGGTACTTAACTCAAAGTCCTGGCCGCTAACTTTCCCATTGTTGTCCCAAGCCTTCGGCCATAGATACCTGTTAGGCATAAAGCAATTCAAATTCAAATTTGTAAGTAATTATACTTTCTATCACTCTTCTGCCAGAGCTCGCTTGAGCCATGACTAGTCTCATTATCGTCAATTGTCTGGGTTTGTGGACATTAGTGCTTCTTAGACGAAAACAACACTAACAAGGGAACCTTTTTTGCTGTTCAGCGAGTTTTGACTTCGGACATGGTTTAGTAGTTGGACCTTATTTGAAGCATATAGATAGCGAAAATAACACGCATAGACACGCACTCTGTCATATATTTGTGTCCCGAATAAGTCGAGTCGTATAATTTGAGCGACTTTTAAGCAGTAAAATCAACCTTAAAGGTGAAACTTTATATAAACTAAATTAGTTATCAGATGTATATCCGTAGGTTCTTTTACTTGTAGAACACAAATTTCCCCATGAAAATGTTCGCAAATTGAATGTTTGTTTAAAAATTTATTTATGGCATTTGGCATATAAGGCTCAGGCCGGGATAGGAGATAGGAGCGGATGAGGGATGCAGTTGATCAGGGCCTAATTTGAAGGTACCATCCCGGCATTTGCCTGATGTGACTAAAAACACAATCTGGATGTTTGACCGCTGCAATTGAATCCAGAATCTCTCAAATGGGAAGTCAACGCTCTACCATTGAGCTTCTACCGCTCGATATTGAGTTTTCTTATAGGTAAAACAGAAAGTGTATGTTATGTATTAAGTTGAACATTTACATGTATATGGTTTGACATGTATTTGGCTGGCAATAGTTTGTTAATTAAATAATTTGCAACAATTAAATTGCCCAAATGTCAATCTCTTTTTGTTTAAAGCATGAACTCATTTTCGACTTCGTGGTCTCCTTTTAACTTGTAACACGCTACGCATAGCATTTGTGTGGTGCTAACCATCTTACCTCTGTCAACACTGATAGAATGAACATAAAACAGGTGTCAGCGACCAAGTCACCTGCGCAAAGATGCACTGCGATTTCGGCGATTAGAAAAATTATTTCTTCCTATTTTTGCCTTTCTACACGCCTATCATTTTTAGGCAAGAGCGTAACAGTCATCTATACCCCTGCCAATGGGCAACAAGTACTTTGTGTTGAAGCACTTTTCACGCATGAAGGCGCAATTTACGCTCGATTTTAGTATATCACAAGAAAAGTGTCACAACTAAAGATTTTTCCATTTTCGTTTTTTCGGCTCAAAAGCATTAGAAAATCATTCTTCTTTGACAAAAATGCCACAAGTTTATCTAGTATAAACATCGATGTCCATTAGATAGCGTAAGTGTTTGACGAATTTTTCTATGTAGCTTCTCTAATAAGGCGTCACTTCTTTTTACCTAAAGGCCGTGGCTCAATGATAGAGCGTTGGCTTAGCATTCGGGAGAGCGCGGGTTCAATCCCAGAGGCCGACCATCCTGACGGGTCTCTCCAGGGTCTTTCCTCAATCACATTAGGTAAATACTGGGATGGTACCTTCAACTTAGGCCCTGGGTAGATACTGTGCGTTCGAATCCTACTACTGACCTTCCTGACAGTTTTTCTAAAGTTTCCTTCAGTTTCACCACATGCATGTCAGGATGGTACTTTAACTAAGACACCGACCGCTACCTTCCGATACCCTATCGCGGTCTGATCCAAAGATGGCTAAGAGATCTTACAAATTTAAAAAAAATATCCTAATCTGTCTACGACAGTAAAACAAGTCTTAATGTACTCCCTAACTTCACCTTATATCTTCAGGAGATAAATATTTCCGGAGATGGTATTCAACATTCAAAGAACTGCCCACGTATTCAATGTAGCGAAAATGGTTCTTGATGGTAAATTAAATTCTGTTTTATGGACCATAATTACTAACTGTGTTTATGTATCATTAATATTATGTTTATATACTTTAAAGTGTTTGTGTGTGAATAAAAATAGTTTATATTCCCTTCTTGGCCAGCGTAATTAACACGTCTTCCACAAGTAGTATGCTGTAATTTAATTAAAATTGTTTATTGTAGGACTACCTACTTAATATACCATTGTTTTATTATTATTAATAATAACATTATTGAAACGAATTTTGTAAACAGCCACATTAGCAGAGTTAAATAATTATTATCTTGTTATTAAATGGTGAGAGGACAGAGCAGAGGAATTTGTCGTGTGAAGGTGGAAAGGGGAAAGGACGGGAAGGGGCGCTGGAAGTCATGGACCTATAGGGCGTCCAGACACGCAAATCCGGCCCTGTCTCTGTCTTGTCAGTTAATGAACGATAACGAAGCTTATCGTCTTACCTGAATATCCTGGAAGGCCGTTCTTTTTACAGAACAGGGAAAAAGAATACACTAATTTAAAATTAAAAACGTTAAGCAAACTTTTCATTTTTTATTTTTAGTCAATCAAGAAATTTGAAACTTTTCCTGTGTACCATTTTAGGCCTTTAAATTCATCTCTTTATTATATGTGCTGAAGTGTATCCGTGTACAACTTACACTACCACAACAAGTACAGTTCAGTGCATCAAATATTGCACTAGTACACATAATTCACTTTAATATATTATTTTTCTGTATGTAGCATTAATTGAGGCCAATTTCTTCTTATATCTCGTAGTTAATTGACACTTTACACACATGGACTTTACAGTATCTGAACTGGATCATAATATTCAGATAATCAATTAACAACAAGGCGTAAAATCTAACTGGTGATTGGTGAACTGAATTTATTGTGATCCGCACTGTTATATTCATAGTGAAATTAATAGGACATAAAGCGCCATTTTGAATTAGAGGTGAATACGTCAAACGAATGTTAAATAAAGATTCCAGTTCGAAAGAAAGGTTGGTGTACGTAAGGACTATGATAAAAATTTATAGACTTTCTCCGGAATTGCACTTACTGCGTATAGCAGACAAGTTAGTATAAAACCTATGTTGTTTCTTAGCTACATCTGCGCCATAGAATATATAGACTATTTGAAAAACGAATAATAAAATAAAGGAAGTCTTTCACAACTAAGGCGCTTTAATCATAAGTCCTCAATATCTATCAAAACCGCTCTTGAGTTATAAGTTCCAAATAGACAATGCGTTCTCCCTTAGTCCTATTCTTCAAACAGAGCAGTTCCAAGCTTTAAAGTTCCTCCTCCCTTGCTGCTAGCAAACATATAATTATGTCAGTGAGCAAACGCCATTAAACTCTTTCCAGAAATGATTTACTGAAATAATATTCAAAAACATAACTTTCAATCTTCAATATTAGTTCTTCTTCCCTTTTCTTTCTCTCTCTGTCTCTCTCTTTCTCCAGAGATTAAGGCAGACGTCAAAATAGTCTAAGATTTGCAACAGAAGTTATGGAGAGCAATTGACTTTTCTTGAACCCATGTGCATAAAGCATTTTCCGTGAATATTCCACTCCCTTCTTTAATGAGAAAAATTTCCAATCTGAAACTATCAAGAAGCATTGAAATATTTTAACAAAAGTCAGCTGCTACGTTACCGAGAATCACAAGCCTCACTGCGTAGACATTAAGTTCGGAAGTCCGAAGTCAATTCCGGAATTAGGAAATACTAGGATTCTCGAATTTTCCGGAATTCCGAGAGCTGCGGTGGCTCAATGATAAAGCGCTCATCTCTTTCGCTTGGAGTCGTCGGTTCCATCTCTTTTCGTGCCATGTCGGTTTGTGAAGGACAAACGCCGTGTGCATGGGTTTTCTCCTGTTTCCTCCTACTTTCATCATTTCACCAATCAATCCATCATCCTCCATCCCGCTTGTGCCAAAGTTGCCTAAAGCTTTTAGGCTAAATACCTACAAAATTTAATTAAAATTCAAAATTCCGGATTTCCGATTTTCCGAATTCCGGAAGAGCAAAAATTGACATTCTGATTCCGAAAAACTGATTTTCATTCCGGAATATTCCGGAATTCCGAACATCCTTACAATATACACACTTTCCATATGAATTTTATATGAATTGTCAAGTTCCTCTCAAAGAAAGTTTAAAACTAGAGGAGTTGCCCACAAATTCATGAAAAATGCCCTATAAGGTTCTTTTAGTCGAAAGAATGGACAATACGGTAATACTAAACAAATTTTCAATAGAGATTTGAAAATAGTATTGTACTTGTTATAATGTACGAGGTACAATTAAAAGTAATGGTGAGTAGTATGAAAGCATTAGAGTATGACCATCGTCCTTACTTTGTGAGACAATGCTAGAAGTCTTCTTTTCTTATTGTTATAGTTGCCTAATGTCTAGACTTTTATCGGAACGTCATTTGATCCGAGGAATAGCAACAAGTTATATGATGCAAATCTGGAGAATACGGTAGATCCAGGTGCATTGTAATATTTTTTATCGGATAAAATATTCCGTATCAGAAGCAATTACGACGAAAATAACTAATTTGAAATTGAACAAAAGAGATCTTCAGATTATCAACGACTTATCTACAAATCTCTTTGTTTCAATTCATTTGCTTGTCCTCTCAGTATATTATTCTATGTTTGACGTCTAAGAACGTGCTGTCTACTCTTCATCTTCACTCGACTCACAACTATCGCAAAATCGATCAAACCACTTGCAAACTGCCTTAGAAACCACTGCAGCATTAACATAAATTACATGTCGTATTTCATGCATTTACTGTAGAACTTTTTTGAAGTTTGAATGTTCATGTTAATCACAACATAAGAAAAGGAGAAACAGGGCAAAATAACAACGTAAAATATACCTCCTTGACTAACTCCACAGAAGTAGTTTAAAGTTGTCACTCATATTTTACAAAGTTTAATCGTTCCATTCTAGTGCCAAATTTCCTTCCTTTACCTTAGGCCTTGTTATATTGTGCAGGTTTCTGAACTTGTTACGAGTTATTTTCTATAAATCTGAGTGAACAAAAGTTAATATTAATGGAATTGTTTAGTGAAAGCTCATTGTAGATGGCAGCATAAACACTCGCTCCATTTGCATTTCATCTCTCATTTGTTTTACATGTGGAAAGTATTGCTGCAATGAAGACTTATATCAGATTTCTTTCCTAATAAATATTTATCCCGAGTTGGAGATACTGGTCTCCTAAGTTAGTATTTAGGCCTGTTTCAGCAAATAAAATAAATCTCGATTTGCTGACCTGTTCACTTGTTAATATTCTGCTAATGATATGATATTATACAAGGTGTAACTAAAATGTACGGCAAAAATCTAACAGGTGATGGCTGACATCAAAACAAGTAAAGAAGTTCCTATGAACATTAGTGAAATTCCGCTCCGTTTTGGAGATACAGCGTTTCCAACTTGGAGCTCAAAATCGATGCCTATCCAGATTTTTTTATTTGCTGAAACAGGCCTAAATACTAACTTTTCCTAAATAAAAAACAGTAATGAGTGTCGAGCTTTGAACAACATTGTGAGTTAAGGATACTGTATCAAAGACTCAAGCAAGAAAGCGAAATAAAATTATCTATAAATAAAACGGAATGGTTCGTACGAATGTACGATTTTATAGGCTCATCTCCAGGAATACTACGACTTTGCATCCAAGTATGCATTTCCAGTAAGACTTCTCAGCATCATGTCTGTTAATTCGATATAAATAATTTTCGTGCCCTAGCAGCTTACTGCCAGGTTTGATGTTAACGAAGTTAGCCATGTCTATGACACACTTTCCACAAAAACACTAAATTAACTTGTAATTACATGTCTATGGTATCTAAGGGCCATATATCTGACTTAATTACTGACATTTACCAATAAAAATTAAGAACTTGTTTCTCCTATACCCTCCTCTCGCTTCAACCTGTCAATCAAGATACTCGATTAACATTTAAAATATAATTTTAGAGGCACCAAATTAATAGTGTATGGGGCATAATGAGAGATGTGATGATTGGAAAATGACCTGTTGAAATAAATGTACAGAAAGTGGTTTATCTATTCTCTGTGCATGCAATGTGAGAATTAACAAGAAAAAGTCCCACAGCTCAAAAGTTTCCCTTGATAATAGGTGAAACAGGAAAAGGCAAAACAGTAAGGAATCGGTGCATCCAGTAAGTAATTCAACTCTGATTGCACTATCTCGTTTTGACAAACTTTGCCCTAAATAGTATTACAAAATGTAAAATCTAAAATGACACACGATATTCTCACTAACCCGTTTCATGATTTCATCCATGAACGTCTGTTGCATGTTGCAGTCTAAACGAAGAACAAGGAACTTTACTGCCTATAGCTTTGTCCTTTTGTTCACAATACTTCGAAAGAAATTAACTACCTTCTGTTAAAAAATACTGTATTACTATGGATTCTAGGTATTTCTCTGATAATATTCAACTGTTTTACCTTAAAGAAATATAATAAAAAGATGTGGTGTCTAAAACGGTTTTAGAAAATAAGAGCGTCTAAAGCTCCGACACATAAAATGATTTGTTGTTGAAGGCGAAAAAGAACTCGAAACATCTACAAGTTATCCAGAGAGCATTTGAAAACTATATTTTTTTTATTCAATTAAACGTCTCAGCAATGTTAGCAAAGCCAAACAAACATCAATTTCAACTGCTTGTTATTCAAGTGGGTCGTTTCGGACGTGAATAGGTGTCGCCCAACCACTTAAGTAATCGCACATTTCTCCTTCGAAGAAAGATAACTCAGAGTGACATTCCGTCCATTTTCTCTTCTCCCTTTTTCTTGCAGAAGCAACAGTTTAGCATAGAAACATGTTTTCTCTTTGTACCATTATAAGTCCCCTGTATAACGAAAGCATTAGCATTCATCGTTCCATATTAAAACGTCGCTCTTCTAATGTCACGAAAGCGAGTTTTGTCCCTCTCCACCACAGACGGCCATATTTCTTTCCCAGAATGAAAAAAGACCATTTACCAGTAGCATAACTAAAAGAAGGTCAGGTTGGAATGCCATCACTCTTGATTCATCTATTATTAAGATGTCGTGTATGCATTTTAGTCTTTGCAGTTGGCCACCAGAGCTCTGCTGTCCCAAGGTATTTAAATTACATTTTAGATCATGAGGGACCATTATTTTATTTTGAAAAAGATACGATATCCAGTTCAATTCATACTATTCAGATGGAGATGTGACCGTGAAATAAAGAAAAGAACTTTGAAAAAACTATGGTCTCCTCCCCCCCCCCCTCTCTCTCTCTCACACACACACACACACATTTCTACTTCCTTTCTGTCTGATAAAAGTAAAAGAGTGTACAATCCTTAAATAAACCACCATGAGAAAGACTTACATGAATGAATTATTATCACATGCAACCATACAGGTAACAAACACTACAAGTGTGATTTGCATACGATGAGGGTGACCAGAGAAACTTCAAACTGCCAGGCAGCCTTATCATTGTGACTTACTATACATTAATAAAAGAAAGTCTCCCAGTGATTGCTCGATTCTGAATTTAAACCAGTATTCAGACAAGCGTTAAAATGAACTCCGCAACAATAGTAAGAAAAATCCACATTCATAACAGTTTCCTTTCTCTTTATTTGTTCCACTATTGAGATAAAAAATCGCTTTTCCCGCAAGAAGATAAATTTCAAAAACTATTATTTACTTTACGTACACAAAATCTTCTCAGGAGAATTCGCAGATCACCTTCTACTTAGCACAATCGTCAATAGCTAGAAAGCCAGAGGCGAAAAAAAGACATGTCCAACCATCTGTTGGCTATTTCGAAAAGGTCTTAGACCATATTTCCGTGGTAACCATCTGGAATTTTATCACGGAGGCAACAGGTCTGTGAGATTTCAGAATTTCGGAATAGAACATAAAAATCGCTGGCGAATCGAAGACTGATTGTTATATCAAATATCAAAATATCGAATATTACATACTGTTCACGAAAAAAACTTTCTAAATCGAATATTGTTGATATTGCAACATCCTGAGATACCGAATATTGTTCACATCGAAGAATCGTTGGAAATATAACATTCATATTTCTTATATTAATCAGCTACACCGAAAAATCGTTGGAAATCTAATATGTATCTTTCATATTAAAATATCGTTGGCAATCAAAATTCAAAAACGTTCACATTGAAGAATCGTTTGGAATCGAAAATCGTTCATATCTAAAACTCCTTGAAAAAAAAACGTTTGTTTAGAAAAATGATTGGAAATCGCATATCCTGTGTTTAATGAGAGGTGAGCGGACGTGGAGAATATTCAGAGCTTGATTCAGCGTTTCAGATGATGACCACGGATAATCAAGTTGGTTAAAATAGTTGCGATAAGAAGTGCATATGAAAATGGACCATTAAGTTGTTGAAAAATCTATATTCGGCAATTTACTTGATCCAATTATACTACGGGCACAGAAAGCTTTTACGTTCAAATTTTGTTATTTTGAGGCACGCGGGGAATGGATTGAGTTGCCCATGTATGCACGAAGCAAACGATCGAAGTCAGAGTTGTACGTAGTGTCGAATCACTCAGGTACTTGATTCCACTGAAATGTTTCTCCTGAACAATGACTCAATTGTTTCTCCCGAACAATGCTTCAGATACTTCTCATAATTAATATCAAATTTGGACTAGGATTGGACGGGAGACCAGACGAGAGGTGATTCTCATCTCGTGTCTCACAAAATAAAGATATTTATGTCTCGTCTCGCGGTCTTGCAAATTCAAGGTTTGACTTTTGTTCCTTTATTCATACCCTTCTACCATGACATTTGATTTAGTTCCAAAGCTCAAAATTAAGGTATTTTTAATAAATATCGGCATTGGCTTTACTCTTTTCAACTGATTTCACTCTTTAACATTACTACAGATAAAGCAATTTGTATCAATTTCATGGTAATTGGAGAATATCGTCATTCTTTCTTCAGGAGCATAATAAAAATACCAAATATTCATTTATAGGTAAAGAAATGCAGATTTCTGAGGAGGAGACGCTTGACATATCTCCTTCTCTCTTACATGAATAACACCCGACAAACTTCGGAAGGTGATTATTCACCTCAAAACACGGATAAATTTGAAAACAAACTAATATTTTTTCTAAGTAAAGCACTAAACTTATGCAATCCTTTTCGGTACATGTAAGACTACTGGTATGTACATAAAAGTTGACTAAAAATTGAGAGGAGGACATTTGTTCATCGTCACGAATATTTGGGAAAGTAGCTTCCCATCCCCCTCCTCTTTCTCCAAAGTCGCGCCTACAAGTCGATATATGTATTGACAAAGATTCATAAAAGAATCCTCTCTATATGAACATTTCGCAAACTGTACTCGGAGAATGTCCGGGTACAAAATGGACTCGGAAAATGCTCGGATAGAAGGTGGAACTGGATAATACCTGGATACAAGGTGGAGCCAGACAATACCCGGGTACAATGTTTCCCTTGACTGCGCCATTGCAGTGAGTAAGTCTTGCTCAGTATATCTACTAAACTCGACCCGGTTAATATTTAGATCAATGAGGCCATATCGGATCCGGAGTAGTATCAAAAGTTTAGCTTTATTATTCACAGTTTCACTACATAGAGCGAATATATCTTTTCAACTATATATCTCAATATCCTATACTTTTCGTCTTCAGCTATAGGTCCTCTACCACATTATATCTTAAATGAAGCGCTTCCATTAAACGCCATTACACACATGCAAACTTAATAACTATTGACATTGTTTCAATGTCCAGATTTATATAAAAAGCTATGTAAGCAGGTATTCAATTTCCAGAATACCAAGTTCTTAATAAACTGGTTTCCCATTCACTGCACTATGATATTGGATTCTCACGGATACGGTGCAAAGAAGAAACTATTTCTGTTAATGATTGAAAAAGATATAGAGTATCAAAGTGTATTATCTCATACGCTACCAGAACCCAATAAAAACGATTAATATTTTCTTAATGCTCAAGTAAAATTATAAATGAATCGTCTAGTTGGAATATTCTATAAGCATTTTAGAATAACTTACTTTATGTATAGTTTTTTCTTATAACTAACTGTAGCAGAAAATAGTGTTTTACTAAAGGATCTGCTTCAACCCACATAATCCAAATTTACTGAGGCAAAGGCATTCTACTTCAATATGGTGGGGCATGGTTTGAATCACGAATCAGACATGTTATCTGTCAGTATCATTTAGTGTACCTAATGTACATGTTTCTAATGTACACGTCATAGTAAGACATAATAAGGACTTCTCGTGCGAGACTAGGGCGAAGTCTCGTTTCAAAAAAATCTTAGGTCTCGTCTATTTTCTCGGGTCAATCCCTAATTTGGACGTATCAACTTTTGGCTCTATTACCTCACTTTTAAACATTTTGTTTGCAAAAAACCTACATAGGGTACGGACAAGGAGGATCCAAATAACCTTTCCTTACCCTATATTTTAATATTCTTTGACACTAAGGAGGTATATACCACAGGGTCTAAAAGAATTAGCTCACGAGCCTTTGAGATTATTGAAATTTTTAGTAAATAATTCTGATTGAAACATATGTATAACAGTAACCATATAGTAATCAGTAAACATATAAGTATATGGATACTTGTCCTTTTTTGTAGATATTGGATTTTTCTCCAATCCCTCGTACAGTGCGAAAAGAGCAATTTAGAGCATAAGGTCTAGTCCGATGTACTTATCGATCTTTCTTTTCAATCCAAATAGATGAAAACTCTCAAATTCTCCAAATGGAACCTTTTAAGCCATCCTATACTTAATATCATGACCTCTTTCGTGTATATAGAACATTAATGCGTGAAACAGCATGAGTATTTGAACGCTGAAAGTGAATTACCTTGGCGCTTCTCCAGAAGCTAAGATCTTGTAATTCTTTTGGGTCCGCACATAACAAACTGAAGTGGAGAAAGAATGTTTAGTTCCATACACTCACACACACACACAAAGCACGACGACGTTTTCTCTTTTCATGGTTTACGCTCTACAGCCGCCGGAGATTATTGTGCTGATTCACCGCACGCTTCTGGACTTTACTAAGGAAACTGTTTTCTTCTTCTTCTCCTTCTTTCTCTTCTGTGTTCTTCCTCATTTCTTATTTTACCATTAGCGTGCTTTGGAGCTCTTCACTATTACCTGTATTGAAGGACATTTACAGAGCTACCCCAAATTCAGGACAAAGCACATACTTTCCTGAGATACATTTAACTTTTAGCTCTAACAACCTTTTAAGAACATTGTCTTCTACTTATCACTCTTCTGTCTCTCTGTTTAGGTCTATCAATCTTGTAACAGATTATTACAAATTAGTTGAACAAGAAGATGACTTAATAGCTTCTGAAAGAATGACTGGCTGAATAATGGGAAATTGTTCAACCATATTTTACGAAGTCATCACCATATTCACACTCAAGCTTGAACTATTTTGTATCTTCCGGCATAAGGCTACAGCCCTTATCATCATTACATTCTCAATATGTAGGGGAAAGAATTTGGGACAATTTAAGGTAACATTTCAGAATTCGACGTACGTGGAGGAGAGGAAAATCGTAGTCAACATGTTGAGCTGCGAATTTAAAATTCAAGTACTAGTCCCGATTACGATACGAGCACGATTTAGCTGTCCCCATGCTCGTCCATAATGTTATTCGTCGGAATTTTGTTTGTAGACGAATGTCATTCATTTATCCATAGAAGTTCCACTTCATCATTTCTAACACATCTAACTTCTTTGTTACACACATGGGTTCAAAAGTCTTTTGAGATCCAATTCTGTGATTGGCACAACAATCAGCCAATTGTAATTGTAATTGTAATTGGTAACGCAAGGTAGTCAATGTATAAAACCATGAAAAGGATCGGCGGCGGTGCCTCAGTGGTAAAGCGCTTACTACTTGTGCTTGAGGTCCTTGGTTCGATCCCAGGTCGTGTCATGTGAACTTTGTGGTGGACAAACGCCGTGAGCGTGAGTTTTCTCGGAGTTCTTCCGTTTCTTCCCACTTCCTTCCTTCCACCAATTCTTCCATCAACAGCATACGACCTGAGCCAAAGTTGCTTAATGGTCTTAAATAAATAAAATTAAATTAAAGGAAAAGGATCCATGACAAAGCTAATGGTAACGTTATAGAAACAATCGCACAGTTGTCTCAAATAAAACAACATAATAACAAATCCTAATATTGTTTTGTTAACAAAACTGCCTCAGTTCATTTCTTTTTCATATTATTTTCAACTAAATTACCCTTTTTATCGTCTATTTTCACCAGCAGTTCTTACACATGTTCTT
>JAGDQP010050683.1:0-14180 GCA_022664845.1 Lepisma saccharinum | reverse complement strand
CTGTGCACAAATAAATTACTTAAAAACTGTATGTCCATTGGGTCGTTAACGACCCACTCCGAAAATCCGGGAAAATAAATGTTTTCGAGCAAATGAAGCATATTTCTTTTATGTACGCCCTATTTGAAATGTTTACTCAAAATATAAACAAAATCGCGAAGAAAAAATAGCTCTGGGCATATACGGGTTTGTAGAATATTTTACATATCGTCGTCGGAACTGCAATACCCCCTATGTGGCAAATCATCAATTTTTCAGGAAGGCCAAAAAACCGGTTTCTGTACTACAGTCTTGAATACAATTTAGGTACTTTAAAATTGTTATATCTAAAAAAGTTGAAGTTATTTTCACATGAAATTTTTCTACAGTTTGCAGAGTACACAGAACTATAAACTGGTGCAAAAACATGAAAAGTTAAAAAAAAATGCCACATAGGGGGTATTGCAGATCCGACGACGATATAAAGAAAATTTAAAATTCTACTAACTGTGGGAGTTTCGTTTTCGTGTTCAGTTTCTTCATTTTAAAGCCTCAGGTAACACTTTTGTAATATACTATCATTTCTGTTAGCTGCTTCAGGAAGTTGATTTTGACTGTATTCGATATTCTAGACCCATACTATTCTCTCATGCAGCTCACTGACGTATCCAAGCAGATGGTTTAAAGGGTGCGGACCTCTCCCAAATTCCAATTTATTTGTAAGCTTATCATAATTATATACAGCGTGTTTTAAAATACCATTGACAAACTTCTGGAGGTGATTATTCAAATCAAAACAAAACGAAAGTTCCTGTGTCAAATTTTCGAAATGTTCATAGTTTTGGAGCTACGGGGTGCCGAAAACGTGGGAAAATGATCCTTAGATTTTCATATTTCTAACCCTTGAACAGTAGAGTCGATACATTGTAGTATCCTCAAAGACTTTAAACCTACTCCATTTGAAAATGAAGATTTCAAAATTCCGCAATGGGCGCGCAAGGGATTCCTTAAAGGAAGTAGGGGATTCAACATATTTTTGAAGTAGAGGTAGGCCGAAATGAGCATGAATTAAAAGACTTCCCGTGTGAATAAAAATGACACATCATCCCCAGCATCCAATTGGGCAATGATACTCAAAGTCTTTGATAGCTAATATATAAAACATTCATCTGCCTGGTAGCCGTGTGATTTGAGGCGCTAAGCCAGCGAATCAATGGTCTCAGGTTCGAATACCGGCTGGGGCATGGTGTGAATTTTAACTAGCTTCGCATTCATAATCGTGACGGGCCGAAGCCAAAGTTACTAAAAATGGGCCATACAAAACAAACTTAACAAGTTTACAAATTAAACATTCCACGAAATTATGCAATTCTTATTCCTGCTTGTTATGGAACCATGGATTTACTTAGGAAATCGTTCGGTGTATGGAATCTCGTTGAGATATCAACGTGGCGCAAACGAATTATTGTTTTCATTATGAAAACGGTCCCATTATTTTCTTCAGAAAATTTCTGGGAATCCCTTGCGCACCCATTGTGGAATTTTGAAATACGCATTTTGGGATAGTGAAGATTTAAAGACTTTGACGGAACCATGCCGTCAGCTCTACTTTTCGTGATGTTTCGGGGCGAAATTATACATATTTCGAAAATTTGTCTGAGGAACTTTCGTCTTGTTTTGATGTTAGGAATCACCTCCAGAAGTTTGTCAGTGTAATTTTAAAAGAGTTTTTGTTTATCTAATTTCATATCCAGATACTCTTTGAACCTCTCCCAAATTCGTGAAAACCCTAGGAAAAATTCGGGATACATGCGTGAAATAGCATGTCTAATACTGTAATTAGACCTCATTTTCTGAATTTTTGTAAACATATTCATAGATTCTTCCAAACTCAAATATAATGCGATTTGCTTTGTATTCCTTCAGACAATTTGCTTTAACTCTTTCATATTTTATAATAGCATCTTTGAAATTATTCACACCTTCTATAAGTGAAAGTTTTTTTTTCGTAAGAATCTGTACAACGCTTAATCATTGCGAGATACTAATTTAATCGAATAAATTATAAATGTACTAAATTAATTACGCGTCTTCATTGTAAGCTTGTGAAATTATTTAATAAAGAATCTGGATAAGTGCTTCAAACACAAATTAGGTTAATTTTAAGATCATGGATTGCTATATTCTTCTTCTCATATTTCAACATTTTTTATACTATAGCCTATAAGTGAAACATTTGCACTCTATAATCCCACATAAATGCGCTTTCCGTATGCGAGATTAGGAATTTCTGGACTGAGTAGATGCGAGATGTGTTGTCAGATGCTAAGCGACATTCTATTTCTTCCGTAGCCTCGTTTTTGCTTGTTACATATGCTCCCAAGTATTTCTATGTTTATCTGTAGACCTATCTCATCGCAACCTTCTACTAAGACATCGGTATTACTTTGTAGTACATCTATATCGTCCTCTATTAGATCTAAATCATCCGCGTGTACAATGAAATTTGATAAATTGATTATGCTAAATCCCGATATTATTTCTCCATAATTATCCGAACAACACCACGTTCGGGGAAGATCTACCAGATTGTTACTGAGTCACGTGAATAAATTGCCTTTAAAGAAGATATCACATACTCATCTGAGTAATTAACAACATAGTTTTCCCATGTAGGTGACATTAAGAGTTTCATCCGCTAATGTAGAAAATCATTCAGCTGCATTTAGTCACGCAAACATTCTTTAATTGGACCTTGATCGCAAATTTCAATAATATATTTTAATGGCTTCTCCCCCTCATAGCCGGCCAGGTAGTCGTGTGGTCTGAGGCATTAGGCTAGCGTCTCCAAGGTTGTGGGTTCGAATTCTACCTGGGGCATGGATGTTTGTGAAATTTAACAAGTGACGGCTCGAAATTAAAAGTTACTAACAGTGCCCACAGAAAATAAAATTTACCAAAAGTTTTTCTTCACCCTAATGATCTGAAAGATCACATTAGATCTTACAACTGAAATTTCCAAAGTGTGTAATTTTAGTTTATAATTCATATCTAATGTAACGAAACTTCTGTTAAAGTTATTTCTTCTCTACGTAAAAAGTAACTGCTTTAAATGTTTTGTATTCAAAATTTTCTCCGTTCTACTCTCGTTGGGACTATCAGCACAGGAATTACTACATTTTCCTTACTGTCTAGAAATCGTATTTTTTTTTCTTCATTTTTTTTACCGGCGCTATCAATATGATTGTCAAAGTATTTTTTTTTCTAGTTGTCCTAAAGGTTATTTACCACATCTACTTTTATGTATAAGGTTCAGTCAAATGAAAAGGTCCATTTCCATGTACATACTTTATTACTGGATAGAGCTATATATATGACGATTGCGTGTTGAGGCACTTATCCCACCTTGACACGAGATGATGAATGCCCTGGAAGAAGAACTCCTTGGCTTGAGTATGGAACCACTCAACACGTCCGGATATTTGCAATTGGACCTTTTCATTTGACTGAACTTTATATAAACTTAGAATTATATCGGGACGGACGTAAGCTATAGTTCTGTAACCACCCTTACGATTAATTTTATATTTTAACTAACAATTATATGTTTCCAAACATAACTCAACTCTTTTCTTCAGGAAATACTCTCCTTCCAAGTTCATAAAGGTAGAGTCAAGGGGGGATATATCCCCTCCTTACCTACGCCACTGCCTGAATATGAAATTCGTAACATTCCGCTCTGTCTGTGGAATATGAGATTAGTCAGCATCTGTCTCCTTGATTCGCGAATGAAATTCTAAATACAAATCTTTGTTGGAAACTGAACTACTTTTAAACTAAAAAATAAAAACATAGAATATTTAATATACCAAGTACCTGGTTTGTACCGTTTCTTAAAATTACACACATTTATATTTTATTATATTTTTACATAATTAATTATATTAGCATTATATGCTCTACGACACTAGTTTCAGGTCAATTTGTTCCCCTGATTCGTCCCAGAATGTATATTATTTTTCAGTTATTTTCCTTAGTTTTTGAATGTTTTAATTTTGAGATCATTCTTTGGCTTCTGTCTTAGCCCTCTGATCCTTGACCATTGGTACATTAATTGTGGCTTTCTCATTTTCCTTTTTGGTAATGGGGTTGGCTTATTGCTCTGTCAGGTTCTTTGATTCTGTTCATCTTCTCTCAATTATGTAATACGAGAGCCACTCCATAAATTTTGCAATACGGGAGAACTATACGTGTTTTGAACAAAACCTTTTTTTTTACATATGTTCAAAGTAATTCCCTGCAGCAACAAATGCACTTCTGTAATCTCTCCTGCCACAAGTCGAAAGCCCGGCGACGCTCTTGTCTTGGAATGCTGTTGAAAAAGTTCATGACTGATGCTTCAATTTCGTCTTCTGAGTGAAAACGGCGTCCCTACAAATGCTTTTTAAGGTTAAAGATCAGCCAGAAGTCATACATAGCCAAATCAGGGGAATAGGGGGATGCTGAAGTATTTTGACATGAATCGCCTGGAGATAATCATTGTTTGCTTTGCAGTGTGAGAGGAGGCGTTATCGTGGAGGAAGAGTAAACCTCGGATTTTGAGGGATGCAAGAACTTGCGGTAAACACACTGTTGTGTTCCAGTTTGCTGTAACAGTCTTTTGCTCTTGTAACCTAATAGCTGCGACTAAACCAGTGCTACGGAAGAACACAGCGTACATAATTTTCTTCATTGCTCGTTGTTTTTTCACAGTTGTTGGGTCATCTTCATGGACCCACACCGGCTTTCCTGGCGAGTGGGGCAGTCATAAAATGGTATGTAGGTTTCATCACCTGTAACAATTTTAGAAATGATCTGGTGTTCACCTCGGCTTAACATATCTAATGTTTCACGAGCAATTCTCATCCTCGCCGCTTTTTGGAATTCCGACAACTGATGGGGTACCCACAATTGTGTGAACTGACGAGGATCCAATATCTAGAGCTTCCCCTATCATTGCATACGTATATCTTGGATCCTTGGAGACCATGTTTTACACAGAAGTCACTAAATCTGGTGTTGTTGAACACTGAAGTCTTCCTTCACGAGCTTCATCTTCCAACGACGTCCGACCACTTTGAAAGTTCTTGTACCATCTAAATACTATCGTATATGCTGGAGCGGTATCCCCAAACGCTGACCTCAACCTCTCGTGACAGTCCCTCTCTCTCTCAGACCAACGCGAAAATCATGGCTCGAAAAGCTTCGCGTGACAGCTCCATTAGAACAACCAGAATGTGCACACTTTCGATCACAAATGTCACACACATACAAAAACAGAAAGCAAACGATGGAGTTCCTCGTGTCTTCAATCTTCTAGATGTCTCACCTGTAACGAGAAAAAAAGGCATCGCTTTATCTCTAATAGTTTCTGCGTATTGCAAAATATACGGAGTGACCCTCGTACCATCCTGCACTTAATGATTTTCCTCTCCTGTTTTCTGCACCTGTCTTTTATTTCCTGGGTATGTTCATAGGATTTGGTCAACAAAACGGCCGTTTTCGTCTTTGTCAGTGTCAGTTCTCTCTTTTCTGCTAAGACAATTCCACACTGTTGGGTTCTTTCATGGTATTTTGTACATCGTCAGTTATTTTATGTGAAGACAGCTTGTGTTAGGTAGTGTTTCAAGTTCTTCGGTCTCTTATATAAGATTAGTGGTGGGTCTGATGGCATACACGCCCACAAGTTCTGGTTCTTTGTTGAATTCAGCCAAATTGACTAGTGGCTTGGTGCTTAGATAAACTGAACCAAATGCAAGCCAGATTTCTGAAGTCTCATTAAGGGTCTTCTTTCTCGTATTCCTCTCCTGACTTGTAGTGCTGAGGAATGTGCCGTTTGTATAGCAGCTTGCACAGTGTTCTGAAGTATTCTTTCAGGTCACCTCTCAAGTTATAGTTTGGCCAAGAGAGACCATATGATGGCTGATGGCTTGCTGCAGCATAGCGATGGGAGTCGGCCTCGATATTCCGCTTCTCTCTTCACTGTTTCCTTGTTGTCCAACCTTCATGCTCTGCATATAGTCCAAGATGTCATTCAGTTCCGGCAGGTTCATGGAGAGTTTGCATCTTCAAGTGTGTACAAATTGTACTAAATACACAGATTTAAAAGGTCCCTTCATAAACAAACTTTGGTTTTCTACTTAGAAGTACAATTGTATCGAGCCACCGTTTTCATACCAATGATGTGAAAAATTCCACATTTTGTAAAATTGTTTCAGGAGAACTGTAGCCTTCAGCTTGTTTCCGCAGGAGAATAGGACCACAACTCTTCTGCCATGACTTCTTGTCTTATTATCTCTTACAGTCTCGGTGATAAACGTAATTCAAGTTGTCCATAAATGTTTGTCAGTGAACAGCCTGTGATATTATTTGTAATTATGTATTACAGAAACTAAGTCATTCATATATTTTGTAAAATATTATAGGAATATGCTTTTGTTAATTTTATTTACATATAGATCTTGAAAATAATTCGTGTAGTAGGTCTCAGTGCTAGTTTTCTCTGAAACAGTGAATTCATATATCCACTGTATGCAATTGGCCAAAACTTTCAGTGATCCATTATACACATGACAGTTAATAGTTTATGATTAGCATTATTTTCCATTGAAGCATGAATAATTATTAATTTTAGTTCAACTTGATGTACCGTAAATATGTAATATTGTTGTGTTCCTGATTGCCAGAAATAGTTAATAATCAACTTCATATATATATATATATATATATATATATATATATAACGTCCTAGTTACATAAGCAAAAATTAATGTAAATTTTTCTTACAGCCCTCCTCGATAATATCAATACCCCGAAACGAAAAATCCTGGGGGAAACCCTGTGAGTAGTAGTATGGTTAACGGTAAAAATGAGTAATTAAGATCAACTGCCGTAAAAAATAATGAATTAATGTAAGTTATTTCTTTAGGTCACTGTAAATTTTCCAGTGATGCAACTAATGCATATAGTTGTGGTAATGTAGATTTCTGGTACAAGATAGTAAGTTTGGTAGTGTGTTGATGTTTTGTTAGTTCTGATGTTTCTATATTCTCATTTGTAAAACTTCAGGTTTCAAACTCATGACATAACTTATTCAGTTTTGTTTCTTCTGTTCTAATATACATCAACATATTTTGAAATATAATCTATTGATTGGTAATACGTCAAAATTGTTATACGAATTTTTAACATCACAATCAAATTTTCTATTCAAATACAGTCTCAAAATATTGTTATGTTAGGTTACAAGAGATTTTATGTGAGAGGTGAATATTTCACCCCAACTTCGTATACTTAATTCTAATAAACTCTGTGTAAAAGCAAAGTGCATCATACATAATGATTTGTTATCAAGAATTTCTCTATAGGCAAATCTATATGATGTTTTTCTTAATGTATTCCTGATGCACAATGTATGAAAATTCCATTTTATATGATTGTCATTTAAAACACCTAAATAATTAACACATTCTTCTCTTAATGAGTGCTAAAGCAAAACAGTTTTCATTTACATCACAATTATGAAGCATTAGTTATTTATTCGTAGGATATCCTCCGAAAAAGTAATACATTTGATTTTACGTGTATTCAGAATAACGAAGTGAGCATTTAACCAAGATATTATCTTTAGTGCTACCTAATGGACAAATGAACATTACAATGAAAATGAGTTCTGAATTATTATTTTCAGAGTCCTTACAGCCGATATATTTTCAGGTAGAACTTTTTTTCTATAACACTGTACCCTTTCGCTAAGTGTAGGATGACTTTTAGTGTGTTTGGGAATAAGATGGAACATACCATCGCTTAAGATGCCAAACAACGTATCTCATGAAAAGCAAACTTTACAGAAAAAAAAAAAAAAAATTTCTCATAATCCATGTTTTTCATTTGTTTGCAAGAAAAATCGCGTGGAAAACGTACACAGAACTGAGAAGCAGTCTTTCAGAAGATAATTTGTCCCTTAAACATTGTTATAATTATGATTGATTAAAGGCACACAATCCAAAAATAGTGCTTTAAATGCTTTGTTCATGCATACACATCATGAACAGCACCTTCAAACAAAACAAAACAAAACAAAAAGAGCGAGATTACTATTTCGGTGGATGCGCAGGATAGTCGTGGTACGTTTTGGCTCAAAATCTCATTTTCTTTTCCTTCTTTAAAAAAAAAGTGAATTTGTGGTTTTCCATCTTCAGCGACGATATATTTCTAATGTTTGAATAAATCCTGTATACCCCACACGGTTCATGGAGAAGCATGAACAGAGAATACAGATGACAACTAACACCATTCGTCAGAAATTAACACATTATTCAGTGACAGAAATCGACAAGCGAAAGGGTAAAACACTTGTTCGGAACAAAATCGTACTGATTTCGAAAATATAGTGTAACTTACGTGCGAAATTTGGTTCTGGTACCAATGTGCAGTGTTGCCAACCATGAGAAGACTGGGAGATTTCTATTTGCGACAATGAGGAAACGGTACATTAATCAGCGAAGTGTAACATCAACTTTCGTCTTGTTTTGATGTGAAGAACACGTGTGCGAAGATTGGCGCCGGCATGCGGTGTTAGCAGACACATATTTGCATGGAACAGTTAGCCATAAAATCTAAACGAATGTCAGGTCGCTAATAAAACTTGGTCAGCTGTTAGAACGCACAAGTGTATCAACATTTTTTTAAAAAAATGCCTTTTTCTTTAGAAAACGTGTCCAAATATGACAAACAAACAACTTTTTGTTGTTCTTATGGTGAAAGTAACCATTCCTACCTCTTTATTGCGGTACAGTACCTACATCCAAAGTTGTAAACAACAAGCTTACTTTGTTGAGGAAGAGAGTAAAAGTTTTCCGAAATCTTGGAATTTTCGATATTTTTCTTCACAGTTGTCAGAATTTCAGTACACCCAATACATACGAAATAGGAATAATCTCCTGACATCACAAACTAAACATGAATATCTATAACATAAAAAATAATGACTTATTTACGTTAGCTCGTTGTTAATACAATGATGTGTCAAAAGTAGACTAGTATAAGACATTCTGAGTTTCAATAATTATCAACAATGAACTTTAGAAACTAACATCTCAGCAGAACTATTTTCTGGAAAGTAAAAAGTACGAGTCCCTCAAATTTCCGTAAAGAGATCTCAGAAAATAATTACCAAAGTCTGCTCGGGACGCGCGTAAGCCATAGTGCTGTTACCGCCCATAAAATTAATTTTATCTTATGTTACCAAAATCGAACTCGACCGGCACATACTTCTTTTACTTGAATTCCCTGAATTAAATAGAACCCGTTAGTAGTGGTTTAAGGAAACTATTAAAACAAGAGTAGAAAACTGTTGTAATGTACTTCATTAAAATAAGTATATACATAAACATGATTATCAAAACTCAATCTAGCAATACAAGCTATGTTTATTCTATACAGTAAAAAACAGACATTAACTACGCAGCAAAGTCTGCTGGTTTGAAATGATTTGCTACATTGACTACCCAATCTCCTTCAACTCCTTTGGTAAATTCACGAATAAAGCGGTAATTGCAAACGTATATTTTATCCTGGTATTCTGACGCCATCGTCATTGGAGAGGTAGGTAGAGGGACAGCTTGCTGTTGAATCTCCTTCAACCCTCGAAGAACATGGTAACACATTGTAATTTCCACGAATCGTTGCTGCTGATTTTCTGTAGGGAAAGAAAAAAGTAATAAATAATACAAAAGAAATAAATTTATATAAAAATAAAAAAACATACATTGCGAAATTTACCTTCAATAAAAATTACACGAAGTGAGCGTACGAACCAGTAACAGTAATCCCGAGGATCAGTGATTATTCCTGACGTTTCTCCGCTGTCGTTGGTTTATTATTTAATTTGCATTAAGGGGTCTTTGAGCTTTGCTTGTGGCCTTTACACATTTTTGGCTCAGGTCGAAATATGGGAAGCGGGAATACGCGAAAGAAATTAGCACGATCTCGTTTGAAGGTATATTCACGTTCGAAGTTCATTTTTATTTGAAGTCTGTATAAACTTGGCTACTAATGCTGAAGCAGGATATTATTATTGTTCTGTTTCGTTTTACATTGAACACTAACGCAGCATCGTAGTTGTTTCAAGTAAAGTGAAAGCTAATAGTTGAAAGGAGCCTACAAACTTATACAGCTAAATTGTTACAGAAAGTCGTTAATATTTCTGATACTGTAAACTTCACATTTAACTGTGTCTATATCAGTGTACCTAGCGACCTAAAAATAAGTTTCAAACTATAAACATTCGAAAATGATGAATATAACTTACACTACATTTTTCTGATTTTCAAAAACACACTACAGTACAGTAAGTAATGTCTTTCTAATTATTACTGACTTACTGTATTAAGCTTGACCATATCTTCGCAACTTAGTTTCATTCAATTGATAGAAAAATGGATAAGCTCGTATTCATTCTTGGACATCGTTAGAATATTTACGGAATTTTAGTGATAGAATAGTTTAGGGCAGCATTTCTCAACTTTTATCATCATGCGATCCTCTTTTACCATGTCTTATATCCGGCGACCTCCAAGTAATTCTCATGTTTATAATAAAACATGTAATATTTGCTCTCGATTTTAAAACATTACAATTGATTTGCTGTATATTTAATAATAAATATCCTTATTATATGACCCAAAACCTATTCAACAAATTACATTATTTTTAGTAGCAAACAAAATAAAATAACTTCTATGAAATTTATTAGTTTTAATCTATAAAACTCATGTTACATTTACATTTTTCACCTCCTCTCGCAATCCAGATTTAGGGTGTCAGACGAGCAGTAACAAAAACATTCCCTGACTTTTTTCCAAATTTTCTAGACGAAAATAACATTTTTCTTTTCAGATTGTCCACGATACATTTATTTAAGGGACAAACTAAAAATAAGCCTTATCTTACCTTCCACAGAAGTATTTATCATAAATGTTTATCAAGTTTTACGCTGTCATCCCTGGAATCTCTCTTCCGGCAAAAGAAAAAAACATCACTTTCTTAATAGTCTCAGTTTCTCTGTTTGCCTCGTCTATTAACTTTTTCCTTTCCAATTCCTTGATTGGCTCTGCTGCTCTCTTCGTAAACTGGACGAACGCGATTCTTCCCTTCTTTCTTCTTACGCTCTTATCTCTCGTGCCGCCTCCTGCCTTGAATTGGCATTACGTGCTTCACGGTGGTTGTCTTCAATACATTATTTACAGAAAAACCATTATGCATTTCCATGTGAAGCCTTCAAGGAAGATAACAAACCATCAGTTTCATACTCATTAAAAGCTGAAACGAGAATCCATTCAGCCACAATTCACTTAGTTTACACGCCTGCAGCCTAACTTTTACAGCTGGCATTCCACATAAATGTTTGTACTCTCTGTACACTTTGTTGGCTGCTGCTCCAGATAACCAGTTCGTTTCGATACACTCCGCGAGAGGTGACCGACGCACTAACTTGGACAGAAATTCCTTCAAGCATGTAAGACACCTTTCTCTGAAACGGAGAACTTGATCGAAGCTCTTCTCTACTTTTTCATAACATCTCTCGAACCATCTTCTCGCAGGCAACAAATTGTCTTTCTAAGTGAAGTCCCAGTCAGCAAAGTGGTTGTGACAAGGGAAGTGAAAGCATCACACAAGAAAGGAACAGTGGAGCACTGGAATGAAACATTGCTTTTTTACGATTTTTGATCTGGAAGAATTTCTGTTGAATTTAAATGACTAATTATTCTTCCACTACAATTCCGTACGTACTCTGAGTAATGTCCAAAAGTTGTATGAAACTATGTTGTGAAGATGTGGTCATGCTTAATATAGTCAGGAATAATTAGAAATAGACTGCTAAACTGTACGTATTTTTTGAACATCCAAAGAATCTAAAGCCATGCATATCCATTATCCTGACGGTTGGAAACTGTCCTTTAGAATTAGATCGTTATAGACACTGATATACACATAACAAATTAAAAGTGGAGCTGACAGTATCAGCAATGACGAATTTCTGTAACACTTTAAATGACGATTTCCTGTTAATAATTTAGCTGCATAAGCGTATAGGCTAATTTCAACTATGAGAATTACTCAAAATTACAATGCTACATTAGCATTAAATGTAAAACGAAACAAACTGTTCTTAAGGACAAGTCAACAAAGTAAGTAGCCAAATTTATTCCGACTTGAAATATAATTGGAATTCTTATTTTTACAGTAATGTTTGAATGTGAATGCAAGCAATTATTAACTTAGAATCCAAATATACGCCATTCAATCAGGTTTTCAAACTGTACACTTTTTTTTTTTTCAGAAGACAGAACGGAATTACATGGTCACCACTATGTCAGATATGAAAACCTCTGAAGTCATATGGCGTCCAATAGCCAATCACGTTGCAGCCTTTACTCATTCGATTCCAAATAATGTACATAATGGAAATATGCTTCCGGAACATTACATTTAATTTTTCATTTTTACTTACTTTAATAGGTAAAGAGGCAGCTTTGGCCTAAGCTCATGTTATGTTCTGCCTGGAACAGAAATGTAAGCTAAATAAATAATAATAATAATAAACTTGTTGCTGGAATACCTCCTTTCATGAGTCTCATCCCAGCATTAACCTGGTGTAACTGAAGTAAAACCATGCAAAGCACTCAGTAAAAATGGCCGGCCGTTGGACTCGAACATATTAGTAGGTTCCGCAGGAATGTACGACCTAAATATATCTAAGTGCTGGCATCATTGTGGAGCGCAACTGAGGAAAATAATACGAAAAAAAGAAAAAAAAAATGCGGTCCAGCCTGGAAATTTCGAAAGCATCCCGGTATTCGCGGTAGTGAGGAAGCCCTAGAAAACTACTATCTGTTTGACTGAAGCAAGCAGATTTTAGAGCTGTGCCGCCTTCCCAGTATGGAAGTAAACGACTTTCCGTATAGTTTATGTGGGGTAGATTTCTCTAAGTCATAGATTAATGAGGTTTTGCGTCGGTACTTCGCACGAGGTCGCTTTCCTTCTACCGATTTAACGAAACAAAAGATGACACGACGAACCTTTCAATTCCTGCAATTCTCACAAAATAAATAATCAAGTTTTACCCGACAAAGACGAAGATTTGAATGTTACCGCAAGGAGCTCGTCCAAGGCCAATTCAAAATAAGGGAGATGAAACAGGATTAAACTAAAGTAAAATAAATAACTGCACGTAATACGTAAGTTAGATGGTACGTAAGTTTATTACAGTAGACAATGCCAAGACGACTGAGGAAATAAACAGATGTAAAATGACATGGAGTTCTAGTGAAAGACGAGACTCTCTTTTAAGAAGCAAGTTGCCAACTTGTCTTAGGCGTAAAGTGTATAATTCCTGTGCCTTACCTGCGATGATGTAAGACTGTGATACTGCAAACGACTCACGCCGAGAATTACTCAATAAGCTAGGAATAACAAAGAGGGACACGAAGACAAATGAATTGATTCGATCTCAAATATAGGTAGAAGAGATCAAAACTATGAAGAAAATGAAGTGGAGATGGGCCGGATACATAGCTAGACAAAAGGAGAGAGATACAAGACACATACATTAAAATAAAACTCTTTTCAGGATGCACGGATAAGAACATAAGCTGAACGACATTGTGGGAAACAGTAGGACGAGTAACTCAGCTGTGGACAGAAAACTTCGGAATATGATTATAATGAGGAGTGAAAAAACGTTACTTCAATGATCGCGATATACAGACAGATGTACGAAGACATCACGAACTAACCCTACACTTTATGAGCCTCTCAAGTTCATCGCCGCAGTAAAACTTTTCACCATTAGATTCTATCCCGAGCAAAATCAAGCCACTTTTATCACCAACACCTACAACTCGAAGATCCCTTCTAATATTGTTCACCCAACGACCTCTTTCCCTCTGGTTTCTCAACCACGAAGGAATGTAATATTAGATTTTCTCTCATCCGAGTTATATGGCCTACCTTCTTAGCTCTCTTTATTTCATTATTCCTGCAACCTCGAGTGAATACTCACATACAAATAAAACGGTGGCAACGTTTTACCCAAGGTATGGTCAAGGCATAGAAATGATACAAGGCTACGAACTCGTGAAAACAACTTTCTTCTTACG
>JAGDQP010050682.1:0-14181 GCA_022664845.1 Lepisma saccharinum | reverse complement strand
GATGGATCCAAATCAGATGAATCTATTGGATGTGCGTTTGTTGTAGAAGGGGAAGCCCTTCAATTTTGTCTTAATCCCAAAGTCAGTATTTTTACTGCTGAGCTCTATGCTCTTTTAAAGGCTTTGGATTTTAGTCTTGTTCATGGTTTCAACCACATCCTTGTTTGTACAGATTCGAAGAGTGTTATTCAAAGCCTCGACAATATGTATTCTAAACATCCGCTCGTGCAAGATCTTCTATGTAAGACACACGCCATCAGCTCTGCCGGTGGTGAGGTTGTGTTTTCGTGGATACCAAGTCATGTTGGTATCCATGGTAATGAATTGGCAGACGAAGCTCCTCGTGAGGACATGATGATATATATGGTGTAGTAAAAAGTAATCCATTATTTTTGCATGACATTGAAGGCTTGACTTACCATAGTTAGAATGATCCGATTTAGGTCACATATGCGCCGTTTTGTTCGATAACGTGTTCCCATTTGGAAGGTAATATCATGATGCCTCTCTCATAGAAGCCCTTGTCCCTATTGGCAAAAAATTGAGACAGTCGATGTTCACAAGCCTCTCTTGAAGCGAATTTTGCACCAGCAAACTTGTTCGCCATGGACAGGAACAGATGGTAATCACTCGGTGCCAGGTCCGGACTATAAGGTGGATGCATAAGAACCTCCCAACCAAGCTCCCGGAGCTTCTGGCGAGTCACTATCGATGTGTGTGGCCTGGCGTTGTCCTGGTGGAACACAATGCCTCTCCTATTGGCCAAAGCTGGGCGATTGCTGCCTTCAGACGGTCCAATTGTTGACAGTATAGTTCCGAGTTAAGGGTTTGGCCGTAGGGGAGCAGCTCATAGTAGATAATTCCCTGCCAATCCCACCAAACACACAGCAAAACCTTCCTGGCCGTCAATCCTGGCTTGGGCACCGTTTGCGCCGGCGCACCGCGCTTCGACCACGACCGTTTTCGCGTGACGTTGTCGTAAATGATCCACTTTTCATCACCAGTCACCAACCGCTTCAGAAATGGGTCGCTTTTGTTGCGATTCAGCAGCGATTCGCAGATGGAAATTCGGTCCATGAGGTTTTTTTTGCGTTAACTCGTGTGGCACCCATACATCAAGCTTCTTTGTGTATCCAGCCTTATACAGATGGTTCCACGTGGTTTTTTGTGCAATGTTTAGCTCTTGGGCAATCGAAACAGTGCTTACATGACGGTCGGACGCGACAATGTCCATGTTTTTATCGACATTTTCGACACTTCGCCTTCCAGTGCGTGGTACATATTTGACGTCAAAATTACCGGAACGGAATCGACGATACCAAAATTGCGCGTGATTGGCTGTTACAGTATCAGGACCATAAACACTATTCACATTTGCAGCCGCCTGGCTTGCGTTTTCGCCTTTATAGAAGAAAAATGGTAAAATATAGCGTATTTTCTCTTTACTATTGTCCATTTTGACGCGCGCTCACACAACACTGAGTCAACTGATCATAACTATCTGAACAGTGTTTGTAGTACGCAATCTCATCGTTTGAACACCATCTCGTTGAACCCGATCGGACTTATACAACGCGAGATACAGATCATGAAGCCATCTATTGGCAAAATAATGGATTACTTTTTACTACACCAGATATTATAGGCAGGTTACCCGGAGTGAAATGGCAGCGACGATGGGATGACGTAGCTGTGAATAAATTGAAAGATATTAAGGTAACTGTTGCTCCATGGAAATCATCTTGCTGAGATAGTAGGCGTGAAGAAGTCCTCTTATGTCGTCTACGTATAGGACACAGTCGCCTGACACACGGTTATTTGTTGCGACGATTGGATCCACCACATTGTAATGATTGCGATGTGGTTTTAAGTATACGTCACGTGCTTTTAGATTGTCCCGGATATAATCATCTCAGACAACGTTATCACCTCCCCAATGACATGGCGTCATTATTAGGGGATGCACCAGGTATGTTGCGGAGAGTTCTCCAGTTTGTTCGTGAGATAGGTTTATCTCCGTCTCTCTGAGATGATTATGTCCCATAGCTGTTAAGTTTTATGTTGTATTATTTTATTTTGGGAAGGCCTATTTACAGCCTTCACGTTTTTACCTTTTATGCTAAAGACCATCTACATCTTTAGTTTTTACTACGATTTTATTTTTCTGAAGAGCTTAGATCTTCAGCTTTTATATGCTTTTATCATTTTAGTTAACAGCTATTTTTAGACGTGACAAAGATAAGGGGCTTCCCCCGTATCGGGACGGGCGTAAGCCATAGTGCTGTTACAGCCCATACAATTCATTTAATCTTTATCTTACCAACGACCGTCAAAAAGATTCGATCATTTTTAAGTTTATGCTCGTATCTCCGACGTTTTACTAAGAGATTCGCCGACATCTCAGCATGCTTATATGATCCTTTGAAAAAGAATCAACTATTTATTTGGACAGACAAGCACACCCGTGCCTACAAATGTCTAAAGGCAGCAATAATAACAGCTCCCATACTGAAAAACTATGATGTTAAAGATTACACACGAGTTTATACGGACAGCAGTACCACCTCTTTTTCAGGTATCCTCGAACAATGTAGCATCAAAGAGGATCCCACCAACGAAAATTCTTGGCGACCTTGCGCTTACTTCTCCCGTAAAATACCAGAAGTAGACCGCAAGAAACCCATCCACTTACTTGAAATTTTAGCCGTTGCAGAGGCCCTTAAATCATTCAGTTACTATTTGTTAGGAAAACCATTCACATTACTTGTGGATTCGAAAGCAATTTCATTTTATACACGCGCAGTTTCTAGATCACCAAAAATTGAACGGATTTTGTCTTAATGAGTTTGAATTTGAAATCAAACATGTACGCAGCGCCCAGAATAAAGCAGATATGTTACTATGCCAGACAAGTATTCATATGACGACCGCGATATTTCTAAAGTTGATCACGCATTACATACAGCGCCAACACAAGAAACGTCTCAGAACACGTCCAATTTTAGCAATACGCAAGCTACACACCTGTGTACAATCGACACCACAGTACGTCAAATTCCGGCAAGTATGTTAACACTTTTGAAAGATACCACAATTAGAGACAACACTCCAGTAGCACATTGTAACCTTTTTCAATTTCAACTAAGTCACGCTAATTCGAATAAAAATAAACAAATATTTGTTACAGCAGACAAACACACAATTCAATGTCTTAAAAACGGAATTTGGAAAGAAACAGCATCTATAATAGACATGAAAAAATTACCCACCCTTCAATCATCAGATCCATACTTTGGCGATATTTACAAACATTTGAATAACGAAATTACGAACCCTTCTCCCAAATTAGTCCGCCAGTCTAAAGCATTCAAGCTTAACAATAAAATTCTATATCGCTTACATCGCTATGCCAATCTAGATAAACTATTAGTTTGTATACCAAGTTCATTGCGCATGAAAATTTTTGAACTACACTACCCCGTTCATCAAGGATTTAGCAAACTTTACGATTTATTCCAGTCACGAGTGTATTTACCAAATTTAAAACCCTTCCTTCAAGACGCTCTTCGTATATGCATTCACTACCAAGCGAAGAAACCGTCTAGAAAACTAGTTCCAACTCCACAACATCACCTTTCGGTTCTACAACCATTCTCCCATATCTTCTGGGACGAAGCCGGCCAACTGACTACTTCTTACAATAACAACAAATATTTCATTGTAGTCACAGACCAAACGACACGTTTTGTTGTCAGTAAAGCTATACCAAGTTTAGAGACTAAACACCTAATTGAATTCTTCGAAAAGGAAATCATTTTGAAATTCGGTTCACCGACAGTTTTGCATTTTGATAAATTGCCGTCATCTTTCTCATGAATTTATAAATTACTGTACGAAGCTTGATATTGAAACAAAAACATGTCAACCACAAGGCCACCGAAATATTGGCTTATCAGAAAAAATATTGGAACGATCAAACAATCTCTACGTGCTATATGTTTACACGACAGCCGTCTTTGGGATTCATATCTTCCATTAATTTTATTCAACTTGAACACACAAATTCACTCTACACATAAGTTCTCAGCGTTCGAACTGTTACACGCATTTCAACCAAAGTTCCAGTTCGAAACATTACTCGAAGATGCATACACGTGCCCATCGCAAGCCGATCGCATTCAATTAGTGAAGAAATTACGAGAAATCGCTCATAAACGATTAGATCAACGTTTTGAATCAGATAAAGCCAGAATACTCAAGACTTCCACGCCGATCGAATTTCAGCCAAATCAAGAAGTTTTAATTTGCAATTTGAAAATTCCGACCGGTGAATCGAAGATTTTCACACATTACTATAACGTACCAGGCCGAATTGCCCACGTTTTAGATAAGAACACCTACATGGTAGAATTTAAGAATGTCAGAAACCAAACCTGCCTAAGTCCTATAGATGTATCACGTTTAAAAAGTTATCTTAAACCAAAGCAAGAATAAACAAAAGAAAAACAATTTAGATTCACCAACCCTTTAGAGTAAAGAATAATTTTAAAAAAAGATCAAATAGCCCTCAATTTTATATTATTTAAAGAACACTCTAGAACCACGCAAACGTAATTTTAAATTAATAATTCGCTAAGCGATTATTTGCAAACGTAAGTATACGACACACCAGACATCTATACGAGTCCGGCAGTTAACGTAATTTTAAGTCACAATTTCATTTTACATATTTGCTCATGAAACATTTCTAGGAATATTCAAAGATACATCAACTCCTTTTATAAGAGCTTACATTAATTATAATTCATTTTTCTACTAGTTATGCAACGTAGCATACATATGCTTCCATCTTTAACGATATTAATCTATGACAGGACGCTTGCTTTATTTTGCAAAAAAAAAGATATAAAGAAATAAAAGGCATAATGACTTCATTTTAATTCCTTCACGAACATTCTACCAAGATTTTAGAGATTTCGGATAACTTTATCCCTTCGGTAAACATACGCAATAACACATAATCAAACAAAAAAAGGCAAACAACAGCAAACAAAACAATATTCTCCGACATTCAGTTATCCTTCGAATCATGCAAACATACAGACATACATTTCTCCTCACCTAATCAAGTTGCCACCACACTCTTCCTTTCTCCTCCTCAAAATACATAACAAATTTCGGCTCCCTCCCGTTCTCCTCCACGAACCTAATTTTATTTTCAAAAAGCGTGTTGAAAAATATATTTAATGTCGAGACAAACAACTCCTTCCCTAAATTCTTTTAAAAAATCAAGTACTCCTAATACGCACGAACAACACTCTCACTCGCCGCCGGAAACACGTAACAAAAATTGGCCCCACACTCGACCGCTTCCCGAAAATTTCTCCACCCTTCTTCAAAGACTGCTATTAAATTAGCTTCCCCTCCGTTAGCACTAGCGTCTTCAGCCATCACGATGATACTGATCCCAAAATTACCTTGGACAAATTAACATTCGACTTTTTCTCTCCCCTAACAAAAAAAACAGTTCCGCATTTCAAAAGTATACTCTAACAAGACATTAAGTGTCATCTTTCTTTGTGAAACTTCCATTAACACATTTCCCTGTCTTCAACATGCTCCTTATCACTTCACGCCGGCATTCTCTATACCAGCATCTCCCCATCCTTCTCCCCGCCCTTACTAATGTAACCTTAACACTAGCATTCTTCACTCCTCACATACAAACCTCCTCCCCCGCGGTTGTAAGACAACACCCGCCGGTCATTCACGTCGTTCCGCCATGCGAAGCGACCACAACAAATCTTCACACACACCCCTCCCCCTCGTTATCACGAATTCTTCTTTCAGTTCCTTGTATCTCACCGCACTACATGCGAAAAAGAGAAACACAGCGTTCTCAAATAAGCTTCCTTCCTCTTCTGTATTGTTACATGTTCTTTAACTTCAAACAATACCCACTGACACGATTTCAAACAAGACATCCTACTCTCTTACTATATTTTTTTTTCTTTCTTTTCAGACACGATGAATCTATCACCGCTTATATTAGGATTTTTCATCCAGGTTTTCCTCGTGCTTTTTGCAGTTCTTTGTATGATTTATTTTCATTTTTGCAATGCACACACACAAACCAACACCTACCAATGAACACAAACCTGAATCCACTACCTACTTTAGAAAACACAACTACACAAACAACTCCAGTCCCTCACCCAAGAACGAATAATAAAGCAACTTCCCTTTTAACTTCGATACTATAAAAGAATTTAGAGATATTTCAGCGACTCAAAAAAAAGCATACTATATAGAAACATAACATAATTTAACTATTGACTTATGATTCAATTTTCGATTCCTTCGCATGTACATCTCCGGATAACCGTCGAGATCCCGCTACTTCGTCTCGTATGCAACATCGCAGTGTCACAAACATGTCGACCACTTTTGGGTTTAAAACATCAATAACCACTCTCCTTCTTACCCTCCTCCTGTGGACTACACTTCCGGCCTCGACCGCTATTCACTTCCCTACCACTGCTGCAACAATAGACACATCAGACCACGACAATATAATTATACAACCAGCAGGTATATTACTGCACAAACACGCTTTGGCTATTCTCAAAGACCACAAAATCTACGTCCCATTTTATCTTCACCTTGACGTGACCAACCAACTACTCTCCGACACACCATGTAGTGAATTCAAAGACTTTCTTCATAAATACAGACACATAGACGAAACATTTAAACGCGAACTTGACTCATTATTTCCTTGTGCCTTTAAGACAAATTCAGACCCCTCCATGTGTATAGGCATTCGCCAGAAACGTAGTTTACTCTCAATTTTATTTGGTTCTGTGACTTTAGGTCTAAGTTTCTTTAACCTCTTCAATCAAAATCATCTTGAACATTCTCTTCGACATATACAAGCAAATCAACACATCCTTCAATACGAAATCCTAACGCTCAAACAGAATTTCAAAAACCAAATTTCCATAGTCCAGGACATAATTGTAGGTATTAAACACGCACTTTATAATGTACGGCAAGAAACATAAATATTTTTGTACTTTAATGACGCACCAGAGAAAGATTAGTTCACTCTTTCATCAATATTCAGCTTATAATTAATACTTTTAATATATTCAGCACTGAAATTTTACTTTTAGTTTCGGATATTCTTCAAAATACTATGACATTTCGTATCCTAACAATCCCTCAAGCACAAGCTTTTATTTCCTCCCATGCCATCTTAAAACATACCATTCTCGCACGAGACACAAACTTATTTTACTCATTAACAGTTCCGACCTTATTACAGTACGATTCAGACGGAACGACTCTTTCTCTTCTTCTCGAAATACCAATACTTCACGACTATGACATCATTCCAGTTTACCGTGTATTTAATTTAGGCATCATTACACACGGAAAACATTTACAATATAAACTTCCCCAATTTGTCTACAAGACTTCGACAGCTTTCTTTGAATTAGACCCCGGCTCATGGCATCAACAACGACTATTATTTATTTGCGAAAATCTATATATTTCTCAAACTTCCAAATCTAACTGTTTAAACTCAATCTTTCGAAATACTAATGCAACAAACTGCCTTACTGAAATTTCACAGGCACTTCCACCTATTATCTACAGATGCACCCCTTCAGGCCTCTTAATAAGTTCCGATATTTCAGGACACTTGCTCCACCGTAACAACGAATACAAATTGTTTTCAATCACTCTTCCCCCAACCTCAAATACGTCAATCTTTATTCCCTACTCGCATTATGAATCCATCCAATTTTAAAATCTTGTTCTAGAAAGTAAAATCACTTTAAACGCTACAGTTCATTTTGTTCCAATTAATATCTCTTATCCGAATCACATTCTATCCGCATTAAATGACGAATTTTCTGGACTTCAAACGAGACTTAACTTCTTGACGAACAACCTTTCTTCACCTACACCTACATTTCGATCACATGAGTACTACCTAAGTGTACTCTCATCTTTCCCCAACACCGACTACGATATATATGAATACGTAATATTCAATAATAAAAATAACGGCTTCCAGTAATTAGCCATCCACTTTCAAGATTGCATGCACCCCCTTACTTATTTTGATCTTTAGATATAATGTAAATATAACCATAATAACCATATGCTAGCTATTACACACTCATATAATCCTTTTTTTACATAACATTTTAGACTAAAATTTTAATACAGCTCCAAATACTAGTTTTAATCAATTCTTATACCATTTACTCTACAGAATGCAATGTGTACCTTGTCCTTTATTTAATTTCAGTCTCCGTTGTTCCTTAGTTCACATTTATTCCATTTAATTATTTCATTTAATCTTTAATTTTAATTGTTTTGTTTACATTCATTTCCCCACCCCAATGAGTTCAACCGATCGATATGCACTACCACCACGGAAACTTCAGAACAATTCCACACTGTAAAAAGCAAGAAGTTCTACAAGTCTACGACTACAACATCAGTTCCCAATACTCCATCCACTGCAACCTTGACTCTTCTCTACGAGATTCCTTCTCCTAGATTTCATCACATCCACCTCCAGCTGGAAAAGCAGACAGAATTTCGTCACTTTCATCTAGACACCATGGATTCATTCTTCTAGCAACTTCTCCAGGGTTGACATCGTCCAGCGATTATTCCTCCCAAGTGTAAACCCCCCAATTTCCCCACTGTACATCCCAGTGCGACAATAAATTTCCCAGTGTTAAGTGAAATAGTGATAAACGATTCCCCATAATCGACAAATTCACCGAACACTTCGAGTGTAGTGTACATCATCCAAAGTCTTAGTCCATAGACGCTCTTTAACTATGAACAAACTATACGAGTGTACATTTATTTCTTCGTCCCCTTCCAGTGACGTCACACCCTTGTTTTGTCATACGTTCAGCGTTCTCAAATTATATTTCTAAATTATGAACAATTCGTATGACATGAGATCTAACCTTGACTCACAAGAACATTGAAATCCAATATAAAATCCCACGCGATTCCAGACATCATGGACACCTAATAACGTCAATAACAGGAAATGTTTCATACTTAACCTTCAATCTGCATCCTCTCAGAAAATGAGCTAATACAGCCTTGACTAAAGTGAAAATGTCACACGAGAACACAAAATCTTAATTCTTTCTTTTTTCGTAAACAGCCATATAAAACTAAGTGTAAATCAACGATCGAGACCAGTCTCTATCACTCACTCATCATCTACAACTCATTCGTCAAAATTGTGACAACAGAGACTATCAGAAGAACTTATAGTTTTGACGCCAAGAGAGAAGACATCTTTAACTGAAATTTATTCTTCATCTTCGATCTGGACTTAGAAAAGAACTTGAAGGTTTAAACTCGTTTAAACCAAACTTATAGAACAGTGAGTTATTTACCAAGTGCATCTTCTCAACCTTAATTCGACTTGGAAAATCACAGGTACGTTGCAGACTCTAGAAAATTGTATAAAATGGTTTTATGTTAGTTTTGGTTAAGGATGGTACTTGGAGCCTTGACTTGCTTTGCTTTGCTTAACTTTTGTAACGTAATTTAGATTTAGTATTTTGTTTTGTTTTATCTTGCTTTAGCTTAAATTTGTGTTTTAACTTCAACTGAAGTCATGATTCATACGCCGTCTCAAACTCATACAGATTCTTGTTAATGTTTAGTTTTAAGAATGTAACACCTTCAGACACATGTCCGTAAATAAATGTATATTAAATGTCTATTAGAATTTCACATAAACTCCCATGTCCTTTAGAGAAGGTGGCAACCGCCTTGTACTTAGGTACTATTCCGGAACTTTAACTCTTCCCGTAAAGAGCGATACTTTTAGATAAAAGTAACCTCTCGCATACGCCCTCTTAACAATTATAACGAACCCCAAATCCAGTAAGTTATCAATACTGTGCATCAAAGTATTAGTGAGATGAATTATGAAAAGCGAAATTTATTAGATCACCGTTGTGTGTATGAAAAGATAAACAAAGGTTTACCTCTGTAATAAACATTTATTTTATTTTATGTTACATATTCTACATATTTCATTAGTTTTTGTTACGTATTTATGTACACACTAGCTGATATAACCGGCCGTTGGTGCGGGATGAATAAAATGTTGCACTTATTACGTTTAAAAATTTTCACTGAAATTTATTTCACTTTTCGTTGATCCGCTCTAATCAATTTCCAAAAGTAGCTTGAAAAACGTTTTGAACATCAGGGCCCCCAAGAAAGTCCCGCCCTGAGAAGTGACCGCTCTCCAACTTCTACTAGCGATCTCCGCATGCACATGCTTCATGCAACTAAAGCAATTGTCGCGGATGTGAATGCTTACGATTTCTGACTTTCGGAGACATTTACCGCGGATCGGAGTATGGAAAGGAGAAGGAAAGAAGATGAAACAAGAAGATAGAGAAACGGGAGAAGATTTTGTGAAAGAGGGCAAAAACCAGAATATGTATTGCTGTATATTCTGTAAAAATTCCCTGTATCGAACTATGATAGATTACTTGGTAAACCACGCATGCTGCGAAGGGTGGGAAAACCCAGGTAATATGTCTGTATTGACTACTATGAATCACATCCTATAGCAAGTGTTTGTGTTGAATCATGCAAACGCTGGACGAGTGGCTGCATCTCAGGCAAGTGGCTGCTTCAACAAGTGGTGCATCTCAACAGATGGCCGCATCCCAGCAAGTGTCCGCTCCAACAGGATTCCGTTCCCCAACAAGTGGCTGCAACACGGCTGGAGGCTAAATCTGACCGCCTTCGACAGAAGGCTGCATCACAGCAAGTGGTCTCCCGTACTGACAGTGGTCACATAACAGCAGGTGGCCGCACAACAAGTGGCTACATCTCTGCTAGGGTCTGCAACACACAGAATATATAATGACGCTGCGTCTCGCCATTGCTTATATATATCCTTCTGAGCTGGAACGTGCCCCCACCACAACAGGATAATACAACATTCGAGAATGTTCCAGAAGATTCTGGACTTTCGGTTTCTAGAACATTCTTGAACGTCCCGGAACAGGAAGTCCCTTCGATGGTTCAAAACCGCCTGGAACATTCTAGAACATTTCGGAACCGGAAGTCACTTCGATGGTCCAGAACCTTCTGGGACCATAAGAAGTTCATTGGTGCGATGCCCTCTTTTGACACTCATATCTCCGAACCCAATCCCTGCAGTTCCAAATCGAAACCTAATTCATAGATGGGGGATGGAGGAACAAAATGACTCCCATGGGGCTGCGGGGATGGGATGCGGAGTTATAGAGGCACGCACAGACAAACCACGGTTACATTATACATATATATATATATATATATATATATATATATATATATATATACTCTATTGCTTACGGAACTCGGAAGTTCATCGACGTAGTAACAAACGTTTGCCATCGGGATCTCTCTTGGGCAAGATCAAGCCAGTTTTCATCACAAACACCTACTTCTCGAAGATCCCTTCTAATATTGTCCTCCCAACGTTTTCTTTCCCTCCGACTTTCCACCCAAGATTGAATATAATCTTCGCTTTTCTCCCATCCGAGCTACAATTCCTGCCCATCTTAGTCATCGTGATTTCATTATTCTTACAACATTGGGTGAATCGTACAGTCCGTGAAGTTCTTCATTATGCAGTCTCTTCCATTCTCCAGTCATCTCGTCTAATATATCTTTCTCAAAACCTTATTTTCAAACACTCGTAATTTATGTTCAGCTGCTAGGGTCGTACTCCAACTTTCGCAGCCGTAAAGTATTACCGGCAGAATAACAGTTCTACATATTTTCAATTTCCTTGATATTAATCGCAATGTTAGATGTTTTTGGACTGAATAGAAACATACGTTGCCCGATACTAAGCGACTTTCTATTTCTTCCGTGACCTCACTTTTCCTTGTTACGTATGTTCCCAAGTATTTAAATTTGTTTACTTTCTCTGTGACCTCATCCCTAATGATTGTTTTTATTTCCTGCATTCCCTGTGTTTCGGCTTGTTATATATTTTGTTTTATCTATGTTTACCTGCAGACCTATCTCATCGCGCGCTTCTATTTAGAAATCGATGTTACTTTGTAGTGCGTCTATATCTATCCCCTATTAAATCTACATGATCCGAGCATACGAACAGTTGATTCAAGCCATTCAATGTTAGTCCCTTTTTGTAGTCTTTTATTTTTAGAATCGCATATTCTTACGCAAAGTTAAATAGTAATGGTGACAAAGCATCATCTTGTTTCAATCCGTTGTGAATCTCGAAACTATCTTACATACTATTATCTACCCGTACTCTGCTTATGCCTTGTTTAGATTACTAACCTTTTACGATGGTAAGAATTACGAGTAAAACTAACTTGCGTTCAGACTACCGAACTGAACTTTGTTATCGTCACCGCCAGGTACATCTATAGCTGCCTGTCCAATCAACGAGAAATCATTTTTTCAATTATGCGAGCGATGAGAAATGCTGGTAAATAAAATTTGCTGTAGTGTGTCTTAGTCAGTAAAACTTTAATAATAACTTCAAGTCAATGACAAAAAGAAGCTGGATAAATCTGGCCTCGAAATATTTTCAAAGTGTAATAAGAAGAGTCTTACCCCCAGAACACGAAAATTATACGAAAAATATCTGTGGTTTTCCTCAGTAAATGGTATTACCTCAGTCTAACTTTGTGAAAGAAATAAAAAATGTAATTTGATTCACAATATCATGAACACTTACCTCTTGAATGAAGATCTCTTCTAATATTTTAATCCGAACGAAGTTTCGGTCTTCCCAATGGCCTCATTTCCTCCGGTTTTCCAACCACGAATATACTCTTCGTTTTCCCCCGTCCGACCTACATTACCTTCCCATCTTAGCCGTCGTAATTTCATTATCCGAACAAAAACACCAGAGGTTCAAAAAGTGGAGCCAAGATCTTTAGCCCTAAAAAGGTGTGAAATGGGAGACGGATGAGCCAAGTTCCTTGGTGACAGCATGTAACAGGAACAAAGGAACTTGGCGCGAGCTGGCAACAGCCTTAGGGTTGGTGGCGGTGAACGTAGTGGGTTTTAGGATCTCCACCACCCTTATAGCTTGAGGATCATGAACCTTGCCACCTCGCGCCAAGTTCCTTTGTTCCTGTTACATGCTGTCACCAAGGAACTTGGCTCATCCGTCTCCCATTTCACACCTTTTTAGGGCTAAAGAACTTGGTTCCACTTTTTGCACCTCTGGTGTTTTTGTTCGGATTTCACAGCTTTTTGTACGTGTATAATATATATACTCGCTCGCTCGGCATCGTTTAGGTCCTCGCCCCTCGTAGCTGGCTGCGCCCCCAACTTCAAGTTTTTGGGTACTTACGCCCCTTTATCGTAACCACTCTCCAGGACACTGTGCTTCCATGTTGCAAAATTTTTCCCATACGCACCACCCGTGGGAATGAGATATTTATTGAAACATAGGGAAGCTTTGCCATATTTATTGTAACCTACTTGTGATGATACAGCAAATTTGCTTCCTGCTGGCGGCCCTAAAATCCACCACCACCAACCCTAAGGCTCGAACATTATCTGGTGTTTTGCTCGGATTTCACAGCTTTTTATACTGTATATATATACTGGGTTCGCCTCGCTGGGTGTGCTGCCCCAGAATTCCGTGTGCGCCCCAACTTCAAATTTTTAGGGCTACGCCCCCTTTGTGTGATCAGGCTTTCTGGGGACAGCGCCCCATGCTGTACAGACCTTTTCCCATATCGCCTCGGCGGCTGCACGCTCATAGCGGTGGTTTGATCCATTTATTGAAACATTTTCGTGATGGTACACCTTCATACCAAATTTCGTTTCTCTAGCTTCAGTGGTTTGGAAAATGGTATTTGGGCGGCTATTAAAGAATTGAATTAAAGAAAGCGATTTTTAAAAAGTTTTCTTACATTGCCGTTACCTACTTGTGATGGTACACCTTCATACCAAATTTCGTTTCTATAGCTCGAATGGTGTGGAAAAAGTTTTTGTGGGCCATTTTGATCCAAGTAACAACTTTTTCAAAAATGTAAATTATTCCTAAACTACTTTTGTTAATACACCTTTATGCCAAATTTCGTATCCCTAGTTCAAACATTCTGGAAAATGGATTATGAA
>JAGDQP010050681.1:1819-14181 GCA_022664845.1 Lepisma saccharinum | reverse complement strand
CAGAGGAGAGAATAGGGACTGCGTCCCTATGGTGAAGATCTGTCCTCATATCCCCCGGGGGATGTGGCCCCATAGGGTAAATTTGGCCTATTTATTGTATCACACTCGTGATGGTCGTACACCTACATACCAAATTTCGTTTCTTTAGCGGTTTGAAACACTGGCTTTTGGGCGGCCATTTTGAATTGAAGATGGCGACTTTTTCAACATTTTCTTACATTGTCGCAATCTACTCGTAATAGTACACCTTCATATCAAATTTCATTTCTCTAGCTCTAAGGGGTCGAAATGGTTTTTGAGCAGCCATTTTGAAACCAAGATGATGACTTTTTTAAAATATTGTAATATATTTCTAAATTACTCTTGATAACACACCTTTATGCTAAATTTCATATCTCTAGCTCCAACAGTGTTCAAAATGAATTTTTGGGGTCCGCCATTTTGAATCCAAGGTGGGGTCTCTTGAGACTTTTGTAATATTTTCGTAACCTACTAGTGCAATGATGTACCGTCATACCAAGTTTGGTGTTAGTAACTTCAGCGGTTTAGACTGTGTATTCTATACAACAATGGGGTTTTGCGGCCATTTTGGATCCAAGATGGCGACTTTTTCAAATTTTGTAACAGTTGCTTAATCTACTGGTGATTATGTACCTTCATACGAAATTTCGCTTTTCTAGCTACAGCCGTTTAGGCTGTGTAACGGCTACTCGAAACTTCCGTTTTTAGGCGAGATTTCGAGAACGAAAAGTGATGATAAAAAGTTACATACAAAAAAGTTTATATACATGAGGATCAAATCTAAGGATTATTTTTATTTTCACATCACTATACCTTGTACCGAGATGTATACCAGTGGCCGCCTATCCTGACACAAGTTTTTCCACCGAACGGCCGTAGCTCAGCACTCGGGTGGTACTGGGTTCATTTTCAACGGCCGACCATCTTGACTACAGTTTTCCCAATTTATCTTTCGTCATACCAGACAAATCCTGGGTTGCTATTTTCAACTTAAGCTCTTACTGATACCTCCCGCTCTGTCCCCTCCCTTACGCGGTCTGAGCCTTAGATGTCTGAAGGCTATAAATAAATTTAACTTCAAGAAAGGTTTTTTTCCAGGATATTTTCCTCAATAACACCAGTAGAGACCTGCACGGGCCGAATTTTTGGGCCCGAGCCCAGTCCAGCCTGAATGTACCTAGACCCGGCCCAACCCGGGCCCGGAAAGCTTTAGAAGTCTTGGCCCAATCCCGGCCCGGCTCGATGAGTTTTGGCTCAGCCCGATTAATTGAAAAAATTCTTGGCCCAAGCCCAGCCTGGCCAGATAAATTTTAAAAAGTTTTGGCTCGAGCCTCAATATATTTGTATTTTGTATAATAATATAATGCATACAAGCCTATGTGAGTGTTTGAACAGTGTGATGCGCTTCGATTTTGTTAGTTATTTTAATTTCTTTATACAGGATTGCCGTTTCAATTTATTTCTAACACAAAGGATCAAAATAATCCTTTCACTTTGAACAGTAGGATTACTTGTAGTCGCAGGTTTCTTAAATCAAGCAAAGAAGTAGCTAGTCAAAGTATAACTTTTATTTACAAAACAAATTATCAAAAATTTGACCCCACCCGCAAGACCTACATTTGCACGGTATTTAACACTTTATTAGGCTGCAACCCTGACTTCATCCATTTCTTCCTGCGGGTCGATGAAGTGGAGAGAACAAAGAGTGCGGTTTCCTTTCATTTTTATATGAAGACAACAACTCTTGACTGTTCACCCCTGGGATCCAGTGGTTGGATTGACCATATTCTGGTATTGACACGGACAATCAGAGGAAGATTCAATATGCATACTGTATTTTGTTATTTATTGAGTGGAGGGCATGCAGTCATTCGTGTGAATGCCGACTGGGGTCAACGCCCCGGTGAACAACTAATCCTCTATAGCGAAAGTGGAGCCGCTAAGCAACACCAACTGTAAATATTGCATTGTTTGTAATACCTTTCACTCCACGTGGCGTGCACACAGACTTGAACGTTTGGCTTTATTCCAGTTATCGTTTAATGAAAGTCGATAATTATTGAACTGCTTTAAAGAAGTGCAATTAATCGGCCCGGTCCAAAGAAATAGCGGAGCTGGTCCGCCCAAGCCCGGCCAGTGCAGGTCTCTATACCAGACAAATGCCGGGATGGTATCTACAAGCTAGGCCCTCGACGACTACCTCACAACGTTCTCTGTCATATCCCGATCCGAGCCTGATGCCAAAAGACCGTAAATATATTATATCAATTTAATGTTTATTATATCTACAAATGTAAAACTTGCCAACTTCATTTTTCTTTGCAGGCGAGACATCTTTACTTATAAAAATGTTTACAAGCTTCTCCCAGCATCTCTGCTTCAATTCTCTGTTTGAATATTCTTCAGCAGTAATTTCACATACTGCAGTTCTTGACTGATCTTCGGTTGAAGTTCTCTGTGACGAAGTGTGCGTTTTCTACTTCGATATTCATTTTTAAAATGCAAAATTGTCAAATATATGTGCCTATGGTGGCTCGGAAAATCGCTCTCGGTGCTGCCAACTTGGTGGCTTGGAAAGTCGCAGGATCCCGCCACCAGAATTCTTGCCGCACCACCAAAGGTGGACAACGCTGTGCTCCTGCTTCCTCTCAATTTGTCATTCCACCAGTTTTCTCATCATTTGTCTCCTTTCACCCCAAGGAGAGACAACTGCGGGACCCTTAACTAGAAATTCATTCATTCCTATCTGTACACAGATATATTTGTTTTTGATACTTCTATCACTCAAATTGTATTGAAATTCTCCCGGGAGAAATGTTCTGAAATCATCACTGGACATTGGCTATGCAAGTTTGTTATCTAATTATGTTCAAAATCAACATAGTAATTATTTCAATCATCGCACCTTCCTGTCATATTTCAAGCCGGTTCATCACCCGAGTTGTCTAACTTTTTGCTACTTCTTGTATCGTTCCATCTTTCTGTGGCTGAAAGAAAAAAAGCCTTGTTTTGAGATCTGGCTTATCAGTCATGTGATCTATACACTTGAGCGAGTGAGGGAGGGAGGAAAAACAGAACACTGTCACTGCAAGAGGAAGCGGACCGCGGAAGGGACACGCCAGCCCAAGTTGTAAAAATCTAACTGTTGCCACTTTTTTAAAGTCAAAAACCTAAACTGACTTATTAGATATATTGAAAATGTGAGACATACCATTCATAGATATGTAGCTCCTCTAGATGTGGGTAAAATTTGAAGTTTGCAAGAATAAAAACAAGGGAGAAAATAATAAAAAAAAAAAACATTGCAATGCTTTTTAGATGGGATAACGTTCGAGGGAGTTTAGAGTACCAGAGCACCATTAGCTACAACCAAGTGGCTGTGGCGAGATTGGTAGAGCGTTGACTTTACATTGAGAAGGTCTTGGGTTCAAGTCCAACGACCGGCGAGTCTGACAGTTTTTTCCTCAGTTACACAAGGTTAATGCCAAGATGGTACCTTAAACTAGGCCTCGGCCGACTTTTCTCACATCATCTCCCTTACCCTATCTCGGTCTGGGCCAGATTTTCCTAAAGAGCATAAATTCTACTCAGTTCAGTTCAGTCAAGCATTGTAAAAGTTTCAGTTGTCGCTAAAAAGTTGTAAATTTGCCGGATCCAAGAAACGTATTTATTGAAGAAACTTCGTATATTTTTGTGCTGCGTATATAAATAATAAAATAACGTTGAAGTAAATGTTATATGACCAAGATTTACAAACAGGTGTCCGGAAATATCGCACACAAATGAAGAAATGGAATGTTTCGGGATAGAGAGAAATGGTGACGAGGAATGGCTAGGATGCCAACAGAAAGGTAGGCAATATCGTGGTGTGATCAAGCCGGAAAATTATTCAAGTGTCCGGAAAAAGACGCAAAAAAAAAGGTGAAGGAAGTGAAAAGGGAGGAAGGTAACTTGGTTTGTAAGAGGCATCCTGAAGGAATTGAATTGAATTTTACCTTTTTGTCTTTAGGCATCTAAGGCAGACATCCTGAAGGAGTAAAGACAGTGAAAAAAGAGCGGGAAAGTAATAATAGTAATTAGAAAATATAAATGAAGTAAGTATATGAAAGAAAGTGGATAGAATAAGATGGTGTATAGAGAAACGAAGAACAGCACACTAAAAGAACTTGTGCTCAGGGCAGTTACATGAAATTAAGGCCAAATTATGGTTGGAGGGGAGGATAGAGATATAGTCTGCTTCCTTCGTTTCGTTACTGTGGCAGGTGAATCAAGAGGGAGAATTTTCAGAACATTGACACGAAAGATTTCATCAAAACTGGAGCTGTGATGTTAAGTTTGTAGGTATAGGGAGATGAGGCAGTTGTGATTTGGAGAAGTAACGATGAATGTTGTGGATGGTTAGAAAAGTCCGAGTTTCCCCAACGTAGTAAACGGAACATGAAGTAAGTAGGGTTGGAGGAAGAGGAACTGGTGTTGTTTCGGAACGAATAGTCTTGTGAGTTGTTTAAATGCTCGATGATCAGACTGGGATTAAAAATATTAAGTTCTGCGACGGGATTTGTTTCACATAACATGTTCGACTGGAGGGGGTTCAGGTCTGGTTAGGATCTTTTAAAATTCGAGGGTCTCCGGTAATCTGAAAGAGCTTTTCTCTCATGCCCCAAGATAGTTTCAGGTGACGCAGTCAGAATAAGATATGCTAGTTTGGTGAGTTTTTGGAGAAGTGCCTGAAGGCTAGGATGATTCTGACATGTGAGTGAGAAGATTGGGAGCGGAAGGAGCTTCGCGAGAAGTCTGGTTCGTGTTTTTGATTCTAAGCACCGTTTAGTTGTTTAAGGATAAGATGACTCTTAACCGCGGTTGATGAAAATTGAGGAGAGAGCATTGAAATAATTTTCACGTAGGTCGTCAAGGTAGCAGATGTGGGTGCCCAGGACAGCAAGAATGTATTGAAAAGATTCTTTGGTATGGTAGTGGTGGGAGCTATTGAAGTATTGCGTGCTGTTGATAGGTTTGATGTCTGTTGTTCCTGAGTCATACAACCACATCTGGGAAAGGACCAGGTGTATTTGACGCGAAAAGTGCAGTTGAGGTCTCCCAGGAATGCGTCCAATGATTTTTGTTCATGGGTCCAGATTAAGAAAATGTTATCGATATAATGAAGCAAGGTAAATTGTTTGAAAGATGTGGAATTGAGATGTGTCTCCAGACGTTTCATGAAAAGGCTGGTGCAGGAAGGGGCCGTAAGGGTGCCGCTGACAATGCACTTGGTTTGCAGATTGAATAAGATATGGTAGGTCTTTGAGAGGAGCTGTTCATGGTGATGAGAAACTGGGCTAGCTGAAGCATAAATGGTGTTCTAGGTTTATGATGATTAGGGCGTGTATCGAGCAAATATTCAAATGTAACGAGACTATGGTTATGGAAACTATTGGCATACAGTGACGTCACGTTAACTGAAATCAAGATGGTGGAAGCGGGTTAGAAGTAGAATGTATTGTGTTAAGGAAATGGTTGGTATCTTTGATGTAGGAATGGAGAGTGTGGGCGAGCGGTGATGATGATCAAGCAAGGCGGAGATTCTTTCTGTAGGAGAGTGCATGCTGGAAACAATGTCAGAGTAGTCAGGTTTATGGATTTTAGGTTGTGACGATCATCTGAATGTGTAAAGTGTGTGTTTTATTTAATATGCCGTGTCTTAATATACGTGTTCTCTTCGATCGTGCGCATTGTTGGAAGTAAAAAATCCCGTTCTGCCGTGTAAAACTTTGTTCTTCAGTTTTTAGAGTGAGACCTCAATTGGTATCAGAAATATCTGTTACTTGATGAACTTTCATTTTTTAGTTTGGGTTTCCGATTAACCAAAATTCAGCGTTGACATTATTCATCAGATAGATAAAAGAGTCAAAAGACACCACTCAAGTTTCTCTCTGTTCCAAGATATAGAAAGACAGAAGTTAGTTATTTTTGCCCTTTCAATTTCATTATTTACAGGTAACCAATGATAAAGAAACCTGAAATGTTTCAGTTAGGTCTGATACTTCTATACAAAACAATATACTGCATACAGGTTAGCCAAATCAATTTCATATTCCTTACAAGCACTAAAACTTGGTATAGCGGAGCCGATATAGATCCAGCACCAAAACACACCCATCATTATTCCTTCCAAGAATTGTGGATATCATTTACCTGTTTCAACAATTACTATACCAACCGCTCATATTCATAGAGAGTTTACACAATCACCTGTTAGTGTTATCAAACTGAAAGGAATCTGAAAACCATGGTTAAAAAATAATAAAATATCAGAGATGCTTAACCTTCTCGGGACGAGAGGACTTTTGGACTTTGCTTAGGATTCACTTTGAATGATCGTAGCTCCGGCTGTAATTCACACAGAGCACTAAAGAAGTTTTTTTTTTTTTTTAATCAATCCGGGGATCAAGGAATAAAACTGTAAAAATTGCGAATCTAACTTTATATACGACGGACGAAGGGGGACAAACTTTCCACATGTAATTTGCATTTTCATGAAGGGAGTTTTCAGAAAAAATCCATGTGTGGCAACGGAGCAGATTTCATTGACACCGATTTAGTTTTGGAAAAACTATCTATATGCTGGTACAGTGTTGGGAAATTTCCTTCAGCAGGTATTCCCAGGGCATTTTTAATATACAATGAGATGGAGCAAAATTTTGGTGCGTGATTTCATATGGTATTTTGCTTACATCACTACCACCATTTTAATTATAGTGAAGTCGTGGGTGCCTCGTTTTATTTGTGAAACTCAGAATAAAATTAGCATAAGGTAGTTGGAGTAACTCGCACCAAAGTAGGGGAACACACCACCAAAAAGAGAATGTTGGTAAAAAATATCCTTCTTAAAAATTTCCCCCTACTGCAGCCGTTGCCATTATCATGGGTGTAAAAGAAAGCGGGTCAGAAACCAAGGCCACCTAGATAATAAGGCCTAACGGCTCAATAATGACGTCACCTACAGAAAGCCTTGCATTGAAGGTCATTCTGTCACCACATTTTAGGTTTGGTTCATATAATAGCTCACGTAGGAACGTAAAATAGTTGCTTCAAGTTCGCGTTAACTTGTCTTTATGTTAGGTTAGGGGGAAGTTGGGCTTAGGTAGGTCACTATGCCATTCAAGAAAGTATCTATAGTTCGTTCTGATAAAAGGTGCAACATATAAAACAACAATAAAATACATATCGAAAATATTTGGTAAACTTAATTCTTTACTTTCAGTTACTTGCAAATTTTTCAACTTTAGGTTAAGGCTACATTAATTACACATACGATAGTTTGAGATACTTTCAGCTGTCTTCAGGTTAACTTAATATTAGGTTAGGTTAAATTATTTTTAGCCATATTCAGAAAATTTTTCAAGTAACTAGCGCTGTACTAACGAGTGATTAACAATCTTTTTAACATTGGTAGTCATTCGTAAGTACAGCGCTAGTCACTCCAAAAAGTGTTTCTGAATACGGCTGATTATGTCAAGTTATTACAGTGTGCCCCAATTAGAGAGAATCATGAAACTTATAATATAGGGATACCTTCTTTCCTCTTAGGGCTATGTGTTTCACAGTTCTGACTCCCTTCTGCAAGTAACGGTTATCCGATTCTGTTGCAGCATTTGTCACAGAATCGATTCATCATTACGTAGAGCAATAAGTCGTAAATTGTGAAATGTCTAACTAAAAGGAAAGAAGGTAGGCGTGCATTAAAATTCTCATTATTCATTGAACTTATGCGAACTCCTGATTTTATGTAGTTTCCTAGATTTTATAAACTCACCTAATTTAACCTAACCTAACCTTTAAGTGAAAATAGAAATGGCTGGCAGTAACTAATTTACATGCATTTAGTTAACCTTATAGTTACCTTAACTCAAACAGTCGTCACATAATAACAGGGATTGAACAATCTGGGTCAGCACCTAAAGATTAGTCTAAAAGTATAAACACGATATAGTCTATGTAATTAATATAATTGATAATATGTGTATTAATACGATAATGAACACGTTATATTAAAAACTTCATGGAATTTAGGAAGTAAATACAGCTTATCGAGTATATGGTTCACAGTTGCGATTCACTGTTCCAAGTAGTGGTGAATGGAATATGTGACAAGAAATTATCTGGTTGATCCTACTACATATTATACTAAAATTACTCCGATTTGTGTGAATAGCTAATTGAAGCACGTGTTACACGTAGAACATGTGTTTCAATTGGCTACTCACCCTAATCGAGAAACGCGCACGCTTGCAAGGAAAGCAGCCTTTACGAATTTAAATTAAAGAATAAAAATAATCTCACTTTGGCTGAATTTAGATACTTACCTAGATTGCCCAAAACAGTTAAGGTTAGGTTTGAAACAAATGCAGATTAATTAGTACATGATTCACAGTTCCGATTGACTTCTGCAAGTAGCGGTCTGCCTATATAAGGATCAACCAAATTATTTCTTGCAACAGATTCCATTCACCGCTACTTGGAGAAGTGAATCGTAACTGTGAAACATGTACGCGTTAATGTGGCTTTGTTCCCAGATTGCTCAAAACAGCGAACAGTTTTGTTAGTTCCTCTAAACTGAAGTTAATTAATTAAGTTGTCGTTTATTGGGTTCATGATATAATTCGTTTTAAATCGGATCCAAAAGCATTCTTGTAATAGTAATGGTTCGTCAGTCGGGTAGTATGTAAAATCTATCCTTAACATTACGTATATTACCTAAAAATACGCGAGAACTAGGTTCAGCACAGAACTATATTTGCGTTAATGGACTGACTGAGTATGATTGCACCTTCCCAATGATTGGTACGATTTAAATTGACTACATTCAACGGGAATGGTTCAGAATCGGTTCTTTGTTTATACATCACTGACTTCAGGTTATGTAAAATTAGCTTAGTTTACGTTATAAATAGTAGCTAAATTTATGCTAATTTAAGAGAAACTCCAACTGAACTGTTAGATGCAAGCTTTACTCAGACCGCGTTAATAGTGAGAAATGTTTTTTAGTGGCTTGAATCAAAGATGTATAAAGGCTATAAATGATATTCAAATGTATTTAGGCCTATTTGTGGGATTGACACCATTACACGAACACAAACTACTAAATAATTCAATCATCAGTAATCATATTTTGCTATATTTATTTCAGTAATGATAAATAAAATACATTAAACGTATTAGCTAGAAAAACACCAAACAAATAACATACTTGTATTTATGCTTACTCTAGTGTGAGGGGAAATTATTAAGTTTTTCTTTGGTATTGAACTTTTCCAACGATGTAGTAAGTTAACATCGTTAGGCAAAGATAATAAATTAATTTTCTGTTCTATTATTGAACTTGTTTTACAAAATGGAACACAACATTTATTAACCATGTTTACTTATCTGTCCCTATTAAAAGTAGGAAAGAAAATTTCATAAATTGCGATATAGAAATACACATTTCATACTTACCACAGTATTGTTGCTACTCTGTCTCGTGCAGTGCTCAGCCCGTAATAAACGCATAACAATGAGAAACCCCTAGTTGTATTCGTAATGGGGCATAGAATACAACGACGTACGACAGTTGGAGGTAGGTGTAGCAGAAGTAGGGGAAAATCCCACCAAAGGATATTTTTTATGAAAGATCTTTTTTCTATTTCGGTATACCCTACCGCCGTAGTGGGCGCTTCGATCGACATAAAAAGATTCAAACATATATAGAACTCTACTGTCAGTACATCCAAAGTGTTTCATTAAGGTAAACGTACCAGTAATGGACACTTGAAGAGAAATGTCGTAAAATTGAGTTAACGGCGGGAATTAGTTCGCCTACGTGGGAAAATTTAATATAGTATGTTCTGATGCCACTGAATATAATTAACTCGTTATTGGTTTCATCTGATATTTCTGACATTATGTTAAAGTTAGTTCCATGGTCGCAACTATTCTTCCATGCAATCTGTTAAGCTAATTATTAAGATAAGAGCTCTCGATTTTTATTCATGAAATCACAATAACGAATACTGGTGTTCTATACTACTATGTTTTACGAAATACCTTTGTTTGAAGCTTATAAATGGCCAAAGCGACTATAATTTAGATATGTTATACAAAGCAGGAGGGTGTCCATTACTGGGTTGAAATAAAAATCCTTGATTGATTGAGTTGTTATTCACGTCCTAAACGAGTGAGTGAGCTTTTAAGGACGAAACTTACCGATTTTTGGTAAAGTGGGCTCCGAACCACTCCATTCAATAGTCCTAAGCGGAAATTGAACCCATGACCACGCGCACAGAAAGTGAGGGCGCTAAACTCTTGGCCGATACCAGGGCAAAATGATAATTCTGTTAATTGTTTTATTTCAGCTTGGGAATGATTAAAATACTCTTCAAGACCATAAGTTTGTCAGGAATTTGTTTGGATCCATTTTTTTTTTCTCTCTTTCCAGTGATGGATGCGGGGATGCCCATTAATGAAAGAATTTGTTTTAGTATTGGGCACTATTCATTACAACTTAGAATTCTATTCATTACAACTTAGAATTAGCATTTGTATGGCTCAGGCTGGGATAGTGTAGGAAAAAGGAAGTGGGAAGGAATCGAACTGGTCTAAGTTGAAGGACCAACAGGGCATTTGTCTGGTATGACTGAGGAGAAACCCTGATAAAACCCCAGTAAGGATGATCGACCGCTGGTTTCGAACCCAGGATCTGCAGAGCGATCAGTCAGTGGAATTCCATGAAACAATCAGACAATCGAAGAACAGCATGAAACTCGGGACGGGCGTAAGCCATAGTGCACCGCCCATACAATTCATTTTATCTTGATCTAACAGCATGAAACATATAATCTTGTTTAGTACTCATATTCGAAACATCAGCAGTAATTATTTAAATTGTTTAGAGTTACACAGTATATCCGTTACAGGAATATACAGGCTTTCCGTGTCCATCACCGCATACAAAAACAGTGTTTGACAAAAAAACGTGATTTGCTCTCCAATGGTGTATGTTAATGAAAGTAATGCTTAGAAATCACTACAAGAAAGCATGGAGAAGGTAACATTCTCATTTGATTAATAAATTAGAACTGTATTTTAATTAAAAATTATAACCGTGAAAAGTGTCCTTAAAGTGTCCATTACCGGTGCGTTTACCTTACTCACGTTATAATCATGCAACCCGAGAAGGAAATTTAAGGTGCAAAACATACTATACAGCCGATTTCAAGTGATTCCTGCAAAATATACATATTTTCGTTACTGTGTTACTCACTTCGTAATAAACGCGTTTATTATGGGCGTAATGAACAATGAGAGACCGCTCGTTTTGTTTGTAATGGGCCGTAGAATAAAACGATATACGTTAGTGGAAAGTACGTTTATGGTGGCTAGTACAGCAGACCGTTTTGCAACCAATACCTAAAGAAATCGTGACTATACTAATTTTCTAGTCAAACTTGGTTCCCAACCTGCGACAGTTTGGTTCCCGTAACTGGACCTCCAAATTAACTCAGGTAGGGTTTCCAAAATACGTATTTTGTTCTAGAGCCATTGATACATAGTTTAGCCAATTTCGAGAACTCTCGGATCAATAGTGGCCTAGCTAGCCCGCGACTAGAAATCCCTGGTTAGTCAAACTACTCAAATTAGTCAAATTTCAGACAGCTGTTTCTCATCCAAATATTCTCGTGTAGACAAATGATACCTCATTGGAAGCGTCTCCGGACGTACTTTTATTGTCTACGTGCGGTTTCACGTTTCTCCTTCACTGTTATGAAAAAATAGCGGGAGAAGGAAAATTTCACCTCAGAAAACAACATTTTTGGCCCCTTTATTCCTTACTGGCACCCCAAATAAGCTCAGGTGGAGTTTTTAACACATGAGTCTGTTAGAATTAAAAAGAACTATGTGCACATGACACTCCCTCCGTCTACTGATATTAAAAAAAGAACTAATTGCTTTACTTGTTCCGTTCAACACGGCCAATATTGTAGATGATGTCTATTTGTAGTATTTTTGGCCATGACATTTTTTACACCACCAGTCAATGCAGTTGCCGTTGAGAGAGTGAAAATAGTAATAAGCACACTTGGACAGAAACGTGTAGTTAGTTCCCTTTAATTCTCACTGACTCATATGCATTTTTTTCTAGAGGCATTGGTATGAGGGTCGTTCAATAAGTCCTTAGTAAATCCAAGAGATGACACTCATAGAATCGAAAGAGGTTTGCTCTTAGTAAGACTGCTGGAAGTTTCAGCTATATCCATCATGTGGTTTCATTTTCATAGTAACAAACTTTTGTTTATATATATATA
>JAGDQP010050680.1:0-14182 GCA_022664845.1 Lepisma saccharinum | reverse complement strand
AAATTCAACCTGGAAAATGTGCTCTACAGACCTGGAAAACTTGGAAAAGTCAGGGAAAATGAAAATAGAAAATCCCTAGTAACCCTGTATAAGAATAACTGGGGTGCGGAGAATTTACATGCAGTTGTGACCAGTTCATGATTGACTGAGAGGATGGAGATATGTCCACTCCCATTTTTCCCTAAGTGTGGGAGGTGAATCAGGGTTTAGAATTTTCAGGATATATATTTTCTAACTTATATAGTAAGGTAGAAGAAAGGTAGAGACGTATTTGAAGAGACGGACAAGTTTATTAAGGTCTATTATACCAGAAGAGTTCTTTGTGCTAGCGTTGTTCAATAAAAACTGAGAAATCAGTGTACACTCAGATCATGAAAGATTGACGTACGGAAGAAATTTGAGCCCGAGAAGGAGAAAATCTAGCAGCACGGAACGTATATATATGACACACCAAACGTGTGAAATATTAATGTACTTCTGTGTAGAACAGGTGGTGGTGGTTGTTTTTTTTTTTTTAAGTTTTAGTTTGGAAAACTTCTCATGGGTCATTTTCTATGAACCTAACACCATGTTATCAGAAGTACTGCCTATGTTTAGTAATTACACCAAGTCATCGCATCGAAGTATCATGAAACAGTCAGTGTTAGTTCTGTCTCCGGACTAAGTAGAACCCAGTAGAGGAGCAGCTGTAGGTTTTGAGACCTTTCGTAGGATCGTCGGATCACAGAGAACTTGCATTGAACCTTGGAATTTCATATTGTTGTGCATATGTGATAGTGAATGAAAACTACAGGCATTAGTCCCTGGCTCAGTGTCGTGGTTGATCGACAGCCCTGTAGGAACTTCGTGGACTGTTGTTGAATTGAGCAGGGCTCCTTGACAGTACTCTTCAACTAATATTTGGTATGCTTGAGTGGCTACCTTTTCAGACGAAAGCCAAATTTTAAACCACAGAACTACTACTATTTACTGCCGTCCATTTCATTCGGAGCGAACTAACACTTCCTTGCTCCGTACTGCTGTTACGTTGTGACCCTAAAATAGATAAGAGCTAAACTTGTGATGGACCGTACTTCTGAACACGTGACAATTCTTTTATTAACGTTTCTTGTACGTTGATTTTAGACCCAGTCTCTGTATTTATTGGCCAGCCTACGTAAATTAAAACTTAATTTCTAAATAGTATAAACAATGCTTCTACAGTGTAAAAACACCATCTGTAAATTGCAGGTATTCTGTCAGTATGGTTTACGATTTCCGAGGCTTGAACGCGATTTTCGTGTGTGCACTCTGGTTTTGAATTAATTAATTTTGTGTTTTGCTACGTACCCTGATTGCCTGTTAAGTGAATCATTCATATGTTGACTTTACTTTTAACAAACACTGTTATTGCAAAGTTCCAGTTTGGGCTTACGTTAAACCCTTTATTCTGTTGAAATTAATTTCGTTTGTGATATTTTCTAAGGCCTTGTAAATTAGCTGGTCTGTATATTTGTTATCTCTTCAAGTGTAAATAGTTAATTAATGTACCGTCAAACGGGGTGACTTGATACAGTTTTCAGCTTTAAACCAATGTAAATTTTTAGTGAAGAACGAAATGTAATTACAAATAATGCCAATTTATAAGTATTGATACTGTATTTGAAAATTATTTACTCAATTGTATATATTTTGTACAGTAAAGCTACATTTAATAATAATAATAATAATAATAATAATAATAAATTGTATCAAGTCATCCAGTCTACCGGGGTTACTTGATACACGCATTAGTTTCCACTGAACGTATTATTTTAGAACTCAACTGGGGTTATTTGATAGAAAATTTCACATTTTTAAGAGGGACCGGTTATTTCTTTTTAACACCAATGCTGAACTGCAGTACAAATGAATTGAATTTCTTTATGACCTTTAGGCATCTCAGGGACAGGTCGAGAATGCAAATGAAATTTTGCAATTACCTACGTACGTAAATTTTGTATTTTGGGGCCATTTTAGTTACTAATGACTTCGGCCCGTCTCAAGTCCATTAGCTGTGAAGTTTCTAAAATCCACAAACATCCATGCTCCAGCCGGGTTTCGAACCCGGGACCTTCGAGTAAATAGCCTGGCGCCTCAACCCACACGACTACCAGGTCGGTTACCTAAGTACATACGAGGGCATATGTTAACATGAAAGAGATCCTTACATTTAAGTAGACAAACAACTAGATTAAGCACATATCAAAAAAAGAAGAAAAAATGTTCAATAGAGAAACCAGGGAAACCCAGTTGCTCATAACGAAGTACCTTTGGTGAAGAGTTTCATTTCAAGCGGATGTGGATAAAGTATACTTTTATCGTCTACTTCTGGCCACACTAACTGATCGGTCTAATTTCGTATTTTCTCATGAATTTAAGTTTGATAGTCTTTGAATGTCCACTGGAAGTTTCAGCTATGTTCGGCTTTTACTACAAACGATTACTTTATATTGTGTTTTCCATCGCTCAAGTTAAAAAGTGTGACGATTTCGGGGAACAATACAACATTTTCTGTATGTAGTTAATATTAATAGAACAGTACGTAACAGTGTTCATATGTTTCAACTTTCGCTGATTTTGAGTACGTTCTTTCCATTGTGGCGGCAAGATGTTTGGTTCATCGAAAGAGTGTTAGTGTATTAAGTCACTCCTGTAAAGGTGCAATTTTCTATAAAAGTAATTTATTTACAAGTTATTTTACTTGAAAAGTATTTACGAATTTCATCACGAATACATACTAGAACGTAATAGTTCTTCACAAAAGGAAAAAAGTTGACGAGTGAGCAAATTCTGTATAACAACACACTAGTCACGTATACCAGTGATACCAGTTGAAAGAAACTAAACCCATGTTGCAATCCAAATAATAAAGGTTGACGCATATTATGTACTACTGTTCCAATATTATTTACCAAACTGAAGTCACAAGAAAGCATATAGTAGAAATATGATGTTTTCTATCAAGTCACGCCGGTGTATCCAAGCACCACCCCGTTTGACGGTATATTGTTTTTGTGAATGTAGATATTAATTGTTTCTTCTTTTACAGGATCTTCCTTCTTTCACTCAAAATGTTCATCGATTCGTGAATGATCTGAGGTGTTATCGACTGTGTAATGCAAGTCTACCACAGTCCAACATTATGTTCTAAAATTTGTGATTTTTTTTTTTTTTTTTTTAATTATTATTAACTGTGAGTGTGGGGAAGACTGTGATCGTAAACAGTGCCATGGTTTTTACATTGCTCAAAATAGACTCTTATATGTTATAAGTGTATTAGATGACGCAATGTGACTGAAGTCTATATACATAATTTTCTCAGTACATATATATATTTTTTTATTTTGTAAGCTTTAATAGAGAAAAGTGATTAGTATGTATATATTTCGATATAAGTGGCCATTTTGTGGTGAAGATTGTGATGTTATGTCAATAAATTTGTAAATTTTTGTACAGACAATGAAAAGAGAAGTGTTGGAACGATTTGAGTCAAGTGGGGTGTAATTGTTGTCAGTATGTTTATACGACTAATGTGATTGATTATGTTTTACATTTGCGTGAGGAATGAATATGAATGATATCATAGGCGTAATTAGTATCCAAACCAATGTACATTTCTTTTGAAATTAAACAGTATCCATTTCGGTATGATGGAATTGTTTTGCATTGTGTCATGTAAATTTGATAAATATGTATAAAAGTCTGAAGATGTTTGTACGCTGCTGGATCTGCAAAGAAATACTTTGGTTCAAGAGAAGGCCGACATTGTTCCGGGTTTGTGTTATTTGTATGTTACATTTGTGTATGTATATAAAAGTAATTTTTAATTTATTGTAGAACAGAGTTTTAATTACCAAAACTAGTGAAGGATAAATGGATTATGCAATGGGATTCGCCCCCACCAGCACAGGATTTGTACCGTAGCTCCCCCCCCCCCCCCCCTCCCCCTTGGACATTCTCAGAGTTTTGAGATTCTATTGAAAATACATAGTGAAATTGATGTCGGATCTTCCAATTGCAATCCATATGTTCTACCTTTATACACCGCGGCAAGTTTCTGTGCGTATGGATCCTTCTTCGCGCCTCTGCGAATCCAGCTACTGACTGCTAGTGTCGAAAGTCAAGGCATTCCACTGCATGAGGAGATACTTAGGTAGTAGTGTCCGAAACGTTAAATATATTAGAAGTGTGATGTATTTTTACAACACGGAAGAACTATAGGTTCCACGCGTAAGTAAAATTCTAATGGATATCATTGTCGTGCAAGTTAAAAATATTTACTTATACCGGGTGTGCTTGAAATACTAGTGCAAACTTCGGGAGTTGATTATTTACGTCAAACAAAGAAAAAAGTTCATTGGAAGAAATTCAGAAATTTGATTCGTTTTGGAGCTATTGGCGCTCAAAGTTATGGTGGCATAGTCACAAATGACGTCATACCTCGACAAATAATGGCGTAAGCGGTGTCGGGTTAGTAAATCATACTCGAAATAGTACCTAATACTTCTGTTTGTAAGTTGTTTGAGACTGGCGAATACAGCTTAGAGGGGATTTCTGTGCTTGTCCTATTAAACCATTTAATTCGTTGACAATTGCGAAATCTTTTTATGCGACACTTCCTCAATCGAAAACATTGCTTAAATAGATATATCTGGTAGTACTTCGAGTGTGATATGCTAAGCCGACACCGCTTACGTCATTGTGTCTAGCTCTGACGTCTGCGTCTGTATCTCCGAAACTATGCGTAATTTTGAATTCCTTCAAAGGAACTTGTTCCTTGTTTTGATGAAAATAATCACGTCCCGAAGTTTTGCACCATTATTTGGGGGTACCCTACATGAACAGGATAAAAAACGCCACTTACATGATGAGGATATAAAGACACCACATGCAGATAAAAAGGCGGTAGGTAACTTTTCGCCAAGGGATATCATGCCAAAGAAGTTGAGAAATTGTGATGGTCAACTGCCAACTGAAAGTTAAGTAACAAAGAGTGGTCAGAAAGAGGGTCCACACGTCTTTCCCTAGTTGAAACGAATTGGAAATTTTAAAGTATATTTTTGGATGGATACATGCTATTAATTCTTGAGTACTTTCTAATGGTATCATTACAGAAAAGAATTTACGCTGGATTAAATAAAGAAAGAAGCTGTTAAACTTTTTGGTTCTAAATGTTAGTTTATATTCTAGGATTCAGTTTCCTACATTACGTTTGTTGCCACTGTTGTAAGCAGTGCTGTAACTGGATTAATCGGGTCGAGTTTCGGACCATGTTTCTACCCGGTAACCGGATTTCGGCCCGGTGACTCTGTGTGCAAATCAGAGTTTTAAATTATTTCCTTGTGTTTGAACAGTGTTTCTTTCTGATGTGACTGGAACCGGAGGTATTACCCCCAAAAGACGAAAAGTCCCAGATCATTAAGTTCCCGAACCGGGTCATTCAGATCTAGTGTTTGGACTACATCAGTCTTGGTGACGTGGTTTCAGCTCTGGTTGGAAATAATATCCTCAATGGAGTAATTTGGTAGCAACGTAATACAGCAGCTAGTGATTCATGAGTTTAAGCCTCCTCAAAACTAATTTTTTCATCTTCAATAAGATTATTATCACGAGGTCAAAGCGTCTATTGTATTTGGAAAGGCATTACAATTGAGACATCGAAAGAACTTTGGAGACAGGATTCCGTCTTTCACATAAAGCAGTTTGGTTAAATATATATATATATTTAAAAAAAAAATTTTTTTTTGAGGAATCTGCAAGTCACCGCCTACAAATCGAAAGAATTATGCTGGCAGCGTTCCCTTACCGTCTTCATTTTGGATTTGGCGAACCCCTACTTTCCGTAGGCAATCACAGCCACTAGCATACCCTTACCTTTTCTAGCTCACTTCTGAAACCGTTCCCTTACCTATTTTGAGCACTGTGTGCTGGCTGGCTTGCTTGCTTTGACTTTGGACTACTAAACTTCAGGTGTTAAGTTCGATTCTCATACTACAATTTTGAGACTTAATTCCTGATTAGAAACACCAAACATCACTTTAGAAGGTTACTGTGATGATTGCGTCATCATGTTAAGGTTAATGTAAAACTCTCCAATTAAGGTTAATGTAATGTAACGATCTCCAACAAAAGTTGGCAGCACTACCTCCGTATATGTCTGATGTATTTTTATCGTTGTACAAAATTTCAGTGCTGCTCCTACAAATTCAAGCCTAGAGAATTCTAACTTTCAGGATAGAAAGTTCATAACCAATTCAAGAGTTCGATCAATACCGATTTTTAATTTTCTTTTTTGTTCATTGTTGAAAGAGCTTCATTGTTATGTTTTGATATTCACAACAATCAAGCGATTTCAAACAATGAAGAAAAGCAAAAATAAAAAATTGCATTAATCGAAATGTAATACTTCAAAACTTCTGTTGTATCTACATGAGAGAAGTTTTCTTTTTGTGTTGTTCAAGATCCACTAGTGTATAGTTGGAGATGTTTTCTCATAAAACAGCACTGTTAATGAGTATGTAGCTAAGATTATGACAATATAACCCACCAGTTACATATTAAATACAATTAAACAAGCGACACTATGTATGGAAAATTATTCCAAGCAGTCTACTCTTATAGACTACCGTTTACTTTATTGTGCAAACCATATAAGTGTCCTGATTATGAACTACTTTACTACTATAGGTAAGGCTTAATTTTTTAAGGAAACTCACTCACGTACTAAGTATTTGTAAATTTTATGACGTCACCTACAATGTCTAACCACTAGCTAGCGAGAACACAACTAATCTCATAAGAGTATGAAGCTATGGAGGACTGCGCACGCGCATTTACGGAGAACTTGCAAAATCACAACACCGTGGTCATAAATTTACGTATACTTGTTACAGAAGGGTTAGTGGTGAAAGCTTGTACTTACGTATAATCGTGAGATTTATTTCCCTCTGACTATCCAGCATAGGTACCTTTATTTGGTTAAGATGACTTTGGAAAAAGAGTAAAGTAGTCCCAATGAAATTTTTATGCAGTGGACAAAAACTTAAAAATTAATTTCATATTTGTGTGCGTTCACTGGTATCTACCCGTATAGTAAAGAAAATATACCTCACGCTTTAAAAAAATTGCAACAGTAAACCAATAAGTGTGCATCGAACTTGCCTTGGGAAATGTGAATGTTTCTAGTTACCACTTGGAAAGTTTTCAACCAAGTTACCTTGTAATAGGTAGCAACTTTCAAAAATATACTCTGGCAGTGCTTTGACCAATGCTGGTACTCATTTAATCATAATTGACTTGCAAGGTTGTTGTAGACGTTCGCGAGTACTGCGAGTGGATTTGAACACGCTATATCCTAGTTTGATATCCTATGCCTTATCGATTGGACCACGCTGACACTGACAGTTTACTACCAAGATACGACTATCATCATGCGTAAGTCAAGGAGGGAATATCATGAACATGGAGACGGACAAAACTTATGACTGGTGCACTCAGATTCATAGAAAATGACACCGAATAGCCGTAGCTCAGTTGGTAGAGCATTAGCTTTGCATTCGGAAGGTCCTGGGTCCGATACCAGAGGCCAACCATCCTCACAGAGGCTTTTTCCTCACACCAGACAAATGCCGAGATGGTACCTTCAGCTTAGGCCCTTGGCCAACTTTTTTCCACTTCGTTCCCCTACTTTGACCTGAGCCATAGATGCATAAAGGTCATAACTAAATTCAATTCATAAAATAGCCAATGGGAATCTTTTTTCAATGTCCGTAAGATGAACAATCTGGCAACATGGCAAGCACAACACACGAAGCGTACTACATGGATGTTAAGTTTTCAGTCTCGTTCTCAGATCGTCTTTATGTCACAGGCTTGACCTGGTTCTGATTTTTGTTGAATGAACTCCTGGGTCATTTCGGTGGGCATGTGGACCTTTTGGTGGACTTCTGTTTTTACTTTCAATAAAACATTAAACATAAAATAGGAAAAAGTGGCCGTATGCTAGTGGAATAATAGGAAGAAAAACCTTAAAATTATTCAGGAGCTACTACTTGGGACTTTTTGCTTACCAGAACTCTCTGCAAACTGTGGAGCATTCTCGTTTCTGTTAACAATTAAGATTCACCGCTTTCTTACAAGAGTGTTCGGAAATCAAACCGGGAGAGCATGCCGTCCCGTCGTTATGGCATTTGTTCCAGTTGGGATTTGTTTTTATATGTTTAGCGGTGGATGGGCTCCCGGATATCCATATGGTTAACGCTCTTGCCCTTTGTCCGAGCGGTCCGGACTTCGATTTGAAGTATGTTTGGTATTGACCCAGCATTATGAGAACCATAAAGAAGCTACTTGAAAACAAAAAGTAGCAAACTGGGGTCATGAAAGCCGCCGGCACGCTGACTACACACACCAAGCTAAAAGTAGTTTAAATTTTAATTTTATTTACTTCTACGGAATGTCGTACCAGCACCTAAGTATAGTTCAGTAAGTACACATATTTTTGAGTGTTCAAAACGTCGGTGCAGCCAATATCTGCTGGACTTGAAAAAGAAAATTGATCATAGTAATGTTTTCTGGACGTGAAAGTAAACAGCTTTGTTCAAAAGTCCATCAATGAAGCAAAGGACAGAGTATCAGCTATCAGAAACGCCCCTCAGCAAACATGTATGTGTGTAGTTAACCTGAATAAGAGATCATTGATCAAAAGTTGAATTTTTTTATTTGTCGTTGACCGTTCCGAAACGAAATAAACTAAGAATGATGTTTAATCATCCGAGCGCCAATCCATCTTGAGATTGCCAGGAAGAATTTGTGAACGTTGGTGTCATCACCTTGAATTGGAATACCATTTCGGCATTTGTTTGGAAGGACGTTTCGAAATGCTTCAATGAAGTTGGTTAGTTCAGGGATGGATCCGAAGACATTGCAATAAGAAGAGTTCATGCTACAATGGCTAAGCTATTTTATCAACCGTGATGTAATAATTCTGTATACTCCAGGAGGATTTAAGAAATGTGGAGCTTACTTACTTTTAAAATATATTCCCACATAGCAAAATGATGTACCAGGGATGTCTGACGGATCTCCTGGTAGGATATCGGGACGTCCGTAGGCCGTCCTGTTTACATCCATGGGACGTATAGTTATAATTAATCCTTCGAATAACTACGAAGACATATCCTTCGTATAGTTATAATTAATTAAATAATAATAATAGTAAGGTCGATTTAATTTATAGAAATTCCAGGTAGGTAATCCCGCACGGCTTTCCGGGGGACATCCACGGGACCTCCATACGGGATGAACTGTTTGTATTGCCCACAGAGTTATCCCACGGACGTCCTTAGGACATCGCTATGGGAGCAGGACCATTCTGACGGTAATGGGATCTAAATGGGACGTCCCAGGGACGTATTCTGCTATGTGCGTTACTTTGTCCTGTAAAATCATAGTTGAGATAAGTAATTTTTTTTATAATGATTCAAATGTAATAGTAGCTAAAAGGCAGTCCATGCTTTACGGAGTTAAAAAAAAAAAAAGTATAAAAGGCTAGAAAGAATATCTAAAATTATTTGAAAGAGATTTGTTGAATTTAGTGGAATTTGAATTATGACATTTAGACATCTAAGGCTCAGACTGAGATAGGGGAGGGGAAAGGTGTCAGCCAATGTCTAAATTGAAGGTGCCATTCCTACATTTGCCTGGTGTACCTGAGGAAAAACCTCAGGCTTGTCAGCCGCTGGAATTGAACTCACTACCTCCCGAATGTTAAGCCAAAGCTCTAGAAAAAAGATTAGTTACGTTGTCAATTCACACTAACCGATGAAAATGATCCGAAGCGTGCAGATAAAATATTTCGTTAGTTTTCTTAAAAATGTAATATGTGACGTAAATCAGTTTCCAATTTATTAGTTATGCACAAATCTTACTCTGTAAAGTATTGTAACAGACATGTATGCACTTACACACACACAGACGTGCATGCACATACACATACAGACCTGCATGCACACACACACACATTATATATATATATATTAGAGACCTGCACGGGCCGAAGCTTTTGGCCCAAGCCCGGCCCGGCCTGGCCCGATAAGTTTTAAAAATTCTTGGCCCGGCCTGGCCAGATAAATTTTTAAAAGTTTTGACTCGAGCCCCAATATATTTGTATCTGGTATAATAATATAATGCATACAAGCCTATGTGAGTGAACAATGTGATGCGCTTAGATTTGCTAGTCATTTTAATTTCATTCTTCAGAATTGCCGTTTCAATTTATTTCTTTAACACAAAGGATCAAAATAATCCTTTCGCTTTGAACAGTAGGATTACTTGTAGTCGCATGTTTCTTAAATCCAGCAAAGAAGTAGGTAGTCAAAGTATTACTTTTATTTACAAAACAAATAATCAGAAATTTGACCCCACGCGCAAGACCTATATTTTCACAGTATTTAACACCGTATTAGACTGCAACCCTGACTTCATCCACCATTTCTTCCTGCGGGTCGCTGAAGTGGAGAGAACAACAGAGAGAGCAGTTTCCTTTCATTTTTATATCAAGACGACAACTCTGACTGTTCACCCCCTGAGATCCAGTGGTTGAATTGACCATATTCTGGTATTGACACGGACCATCAGAGGAAGCTTCAATACACATACTGTCTTTTATTTATTGAGGGAAGGGCATGCAGTCACTCGTGTGAATGCCGACTTGGGTCAACGCCCCGGTGAACAACTAATCCTCTATAGCGAAAGTGGAGCCGCTAAGCAACACCAACTGTAAACATTGTTTGTAATACCTTTCACTCCACGTGGCGTGCACACAGACTTGAACGTTTGGCTTTATTCGAATAATCGTTTAACGAAAGTCAATAATTATTGAACTGCTTTAAAGAAGTGCAATTAATCGGCCCAAAGAAATGGAGCTGGCCCGCCCAAGTCCGGCCCGTGCAGGTCTGTAGTGTGTGTGTGTGTTATAGTAAGATGAATGCAAAGTGTGTGAGTATGAATTACATCCCCCAATTATTTTAAACACCCCCCTTCGACTACAATCCTGGCGTACTCCCTGGAGCATTATGGCATAGCCTTATTATTGCAATGTCGATAATCCTAGAGCATCTTCGCAACAACAAACAATATAAATCCGTAACGAAATTGTAACCGCAAATGTAGGTATGCAAAAGGGTCTAATAGAGCATTAGGCTGTTAACTTTCCTATCCCTTCCAAAACAGACTGTAAGGGAGCATTCTTCTTGAGAAGGTATAGGAAAGTTAGTACCCAGGGCTTTTGTCTAGGTACCATTCCGGTATTTTCCTGGGTAAATTAAGGAAAATCGCAGTCAGTATGGCCGGCAGCAGAACTGAACAATCAAACCAATAATCTCAGTAAGGTGTTACTCTATGTACCCGGAGAATGCATACAATGCAATTACGTACGTAGGAGTTAAGTACGCAGGAGGCAGAGAATTTTACACTTGAAATTATTAGCATATATAAATGTATTATGGCAACTTTGATAGATGTTGTTTTAACTGTGCCGCGGCATAGATCCTGTAACTACGATTATCGTCACTGCAGTAACAGCACCATGACGGAATGTTTCTTTTTCTTTGTATCATCACTACTTTTGTTCGTTCGTTTGTTAAACCACTGCGCAGTGAAGTATCGTTAAGTATAAAAATATTATTTGGAACCATTCTGTTAGCTTTCTAAAATCTAGCTGGTTTGCAACCCACATAGCACGTAATCTTTGCAAGCGTTGCAAATAAGCACACGCCTATCTATTCAGAATAGTTTAGGTTAGTTTTAGATTTTAATGCAAGCAGGTTAGATTAGGTTCGTATCGACACCAAAGAAGATACGCATGCAACTAGAGTATAACACTCCGTTAGCATCTACTATCATCCAAGTAAAAGATCATGCACTTTGTATAAACACCAATATAATCTAATTACGACCATATATTCGCCTTTTATCATATGTAACGGTATTATCTATATTTCAACTATCGTTAACGATATTTTGCATTAAGCAGCATTTCTAAGATATGTTACCATTTCAACAAGTATCGAAACATACGAATAGTTAAGTTTCTCAATAACAAGTATGTCATTTCCTACTGTCCATAAACATTATATTTGAATTTGAATTTAATTTTTCAGACCTTTAGGCAACTTTAGCTCAGTTCGTATGGATGATGATGAGATGAATTAGTGGCATGAAGAAAGCAGAAATTAATAGCTTGCCTTAAGTAAATAAGGCAAGCTATTGGCATCTACTAAGAATAACAACAGATAAATTTTATAATTCGATATATATATTACAAATTTCCTAACAAAGGATACACGAATCTACCATTTTTAAGAGGTTATCGTTGCATACTTCTGATCAGCAATGGGAAAGCACGGGAGTTGAGCCCACTACCTGTCATACTGACTGGGATTTCCCATGGTTTACTGCCAGGTGAAAGCCGGCACGATAACTAAGACCCATGCTTCCTTCCCCACTTTCCACTGGAAGAATGTTCACCGACGGACTTACGTTATAGTTGCCAATTAAATCCCTAAATGAAAATTATGGGGAATAAAAACGAGTTTACTACTTTCACTCAAGAATTAATTAACAATAATTATATTGAGACAGTTGAATCACTTCGTGGAAAAGTTATAGCTACCATTCGTGAGGAGACAGGTTTTCTTCACATTGACTTTGTGGACGAATTTTAATTTTGTGTATTTGTTTATGGCCTTTAGGTATGGGAGATAAAGGCGTTCGAGCGTGAGACTGATCACCCCACCTCACTTCGCATCGTAGGTCGAGAATATGTGGAGCGCTACCTTAATCCCCTCCATGCGCCGTTCACACATCATCGCATAGGTTGGAGGGGGGTACCTTTAGGTATCTCTGGCTCAGGGTGGAAGAAAGGATGTTGGAAAGTGCCAGGCAGGCCAGGACATAGTTTGTAGGTACCATCCCGTCATTTGCCTTGTGACAGGAAAAAACTGTTAGGATGGATGTCCGCTGGGATCGTTCCCAGGACCTTCCGATTGATAAGCCAACCAACTGAGCTGCCGCTCGGTACTTTGTGGACGAAAGGAAAGCCTTGCAAATCCAGGTTCAATCTGAGTGATTTCCGTAGCGTTCTAAGATAATAATAATAATAATAATAATAATAATAATAATAATAATACACCACTTTGGCAAAGCAAAGAAGGCCCCATTTATGGAATTGTTTCGTATAACCTGTAATCTAGCTAGACGTCTTCGGCCATTCCTTCCTGTGTCCAGGCTCTGTCGGCTGTAAGCATAACCAGAGCCGGATTCACGGAGGAGCTAAAGGGACTGCAGCCCAGGAGTCCCGCCAAAGGTAAATCACTTATCCTTACGGCTACAGGGAATAGGAAGTAAGAGGCCCAACTGGATATATAGCCCAGGACACCGAAATAGCTTAATCCAACGCTGAACATAACTAACTTTGTAGTGTGATAGCTGATGTTAAAATTCTGCGCCGTGGTGCAATAACGAAGGTCGCGGATTACTCCGGAGCTAGGCAGGTACGAATCCTGCTCATGTGGGCCACTTTGGCAGAAGTTCTTCTCTTCTATTAGATGACTTTCGTATCTTGAATTAAGTGAAGGCCCGCTACTATTACCCTTATTCTCACACCGATCTAGTTAAAGGAAAGAGACGGATTGTAGTTAAAGATGCTCTGAAGTACAGAAATAAAAAGCTTTAATAAATTGTTCAACTGTTAAAATGCCTTTGACAGACCAGGAGAAATGGTGAAAGGCACGACTAAGCTATTAAAAAAAAAAAAAAAAGGAATCTTGCGTTGAGCATTTTAATTTTCATTCTTCTTGCGTATAATGAAAGACTTCTGAAGATTCCAACCAGTAAGCAACCTTCAAGCCGTGATTGTAGCATGACGTGATTCCCAGGTGACATCTCATAGGGTTCACTATTTATCTGACGTCGCTCATAGTCGTAAGTTCATATTTTAACACAGAGTACAGTAGGTGATAATCCTAAATTACAAATGTAACGGTGAAATTAAAATAGAGAAAAAGTTACTGAAATAATGGCAACGAGGATACCCAGATTTGTAACCAGCCGAAAACCGTACTGGGGGTAGGCCTAGCCCAATTTAGGTGTGATGGGGGGGGGG
>JAGDQP010050679.1:0-14182 GCA_022664845.1 Lepisma saccharinum | reverse complement strand
AAATCTATTTTTCTTGAAACTACAGAAATGTTACTTATCAGCTTCTGGCATTCACCCAGAGAATTGCAGTGTGTTTTTATCCTGGGATGTTAAATTAAAATTTGTGATAAGTAGTGCTTCATTACGAATGTGTTAGTTTTGAAGAATCCTGGGCTGGACATAAGATAAATTTCCTCGTCCAGTCAGTGACAATGTGTTAGGTCAGTTATACGTTTATTGTTAATTTTTCACTAAGCTCTCACGTACCAGTACCGAAAGGTTCGCGCGCCAGTACTGGTACGCGTTCCATAGTTTGAGAAACTACTGTTTAATGCAATAGTATCTAAAAGTGATAAATATCGGAGTTACCAATTTGTGTTGGACTAAATTTAGATTTACGAGTCAAGATTCCAAGTCCTTATTGGGTTTTGTTTTCTAATATTTAAAAATATATATATTTAGTGGATTCGAATTGTAAAAATAAATCCTAGATTTGTGTAGCTACTTGTGGTAAAACTTACGATCTATTTTGTATTCTAATATTAGATAAGATTTTCTAAAAAGATACATGTTTATTTTACAAATAATGAATTTTGCTAAAGAACTAATTTCAATGTTATGGAGCTATTCTTGTGAATATGGAGCTAACACCTTTCAGTGGGGGATCGGTCGGAATTCCTGTTTCATAGATTGCATAATTTCTTTTATAAAACTAGTTACTCCATTATCAATAGAATGTAAACAACAGAACTTGTACCAGATATGCTCTACGTAGGGCTGCATAATTTCAAGTATCTTCCAGTTTATGTCAAGACGTGCACTGCTTCACTATAATTATAGCCTAAATTACTTCAAATTGAGAAGGCATGTTGAGATTTTATTGTGAAACAAATCTCGTATTCGCAAGTTCGCTACGCCTTAAAAATGGCGCATTCTCTCGAAATAAATTTTCTCCATTTAAATCTGTATAGCCTGATATTATTTCTCTCACAATCGTCAGACTTTGTTAGGTACAAATATGATGATCTAAAGCTATTAAAAAATATGATTCTCGATAATAGAAAAAATATTGGATTATCCGTAGTAGAAAAAATAAATTTCGGCAATATTTTAATAAAATAATAAAAAAATGTTTCTTTTAAAATAGGGCATCGTTTATATATTTATAAATTTTAATTGTATATTGAAATTACAACGTACTGCAAGTATATTTATAGTTCGTAATTATAAGTATAAACGTATAGTTAAGTATAAATATAGTTATACGTCTATAAGTATACACTGTTAAAAATTTTGTGAAAGTTCTTTGATATATCGCGTAATGTATATCCCACAAGTAATCCTCGTAAAGCACCGAGTAATTTCTTTTTACCTTATTGCAAGATCTCAAATTTTCTGTTCCAGTGTGATTTGTGCACATGCGCAGAAAAGGCTTTCTTATCGTAACAACATGTATAATGCTGGTCAAGTGTTTGGTGCCGTCATCTTGATAGCTCGCCTTTATAGAAATGGGATATATTGTCAATGAATCAGGATTCCGATTCTTATAATTGACAAATTGAAATAGTTTTTAAAACAAGACAAAAGTTCTGCGAGTTTCAGCGTCGGACAACTTACAGTAATAACAGTAACTTACAGTAAGACATATTTTTCTTTAGTTCTTGGCTTCAAGAATAACTTGTATATTATGTTGTTAAGTTATAGGATGACAGAAGATGATTGGCTAATTCAAAAACTTTTGAATTACATGTTCGTTTCATTTTTTAATTTAATATGAAATACATAGTATTTTAGTAAATATATTTTGTATGAGAATAGGAAGTACATAACGTGTGAGGTTATTAGTAACATGCTCCCCCTTATAACGTAGAAGTCCTGAGTTCAACCGACTTTGCTGATAAAATGCTTCCTCAGTCGTTCTGGACAAATGTCGAGATTGTACTTTGTGAATTAAGTCCAAAACACGTATAGTGTAGCGATATACTACCAAAAAAGAATACATGTAGGAATATTAGAATATGCCTAGGATATTCTCAGATATCCTTGGTAGTGTATGTAGAATATTATACGAATATCTGAATGTCTCGAAAGAGCGTGTATTCGTTAGGATATTTCAAGTATATTCTACGAATATGTTGAGGATATTTGTCCTTTGTAAATAATCTCGGAATATTGTACGAATATTCTGGAAATTTTTAGCACGAGGAATATTCTTAGAGCTCCTCTTCATGCACGCGTGCTTCGCTTCCGATTCGGTGCAATAGCGAACAGAAATACGCGATGCGATTCCCCTATTGGTTTCTAGGCAAATTGCAATCGAAGCACGCGGATTGCGTGTACATGAAAAGACGCCCTTATTTGGCATCAAATGGTCAAGAACATTGTACATATATATGTTGTAATAGAAGCAAACGTTAAACTCAGTGTTTTGTTTTTGTGAATGCTCTGTAGTCGTTATTAGGGTTGTCAAATATCATAATTTTAAAATAGAATATCAACACTGTATTACTACTATCTTGTTAAAGAGCAAAGATTAAAATTGAATATCGAAATTAAGAGAATATAAAATATTGTTAATTAATCTATTGAATACCGTTGAAGTTGCATTTATCGAATGTCTTTCATAGTGAATATCAAATGTAGTATTGGTGAAATCAATATATCGTAACCCAGTTAGCACATTAAGCTTGCAGCAAGTTTGCAGCAATATCGACATTGCAAGTTTGTCATTGTAATGCTGCAAACTTGCTAGAATCTTGTAGCAAACCTTACTAGTTGAACGATATCAAACTTGATACAAACCTTTCACGACAAATACTTGCTACAAACATTGATTTAAAAAAAAAAACATTGGTAGACCAACATCGAGTCTGTAGCGAGAAAAGATTTCAGTCTGCAGTGCGATTCGAACTCACGACCTTCAGATTTGTTTTGTTGCCCACCACTCTATCACTACTCCACCGGCTTTTGTGTTGAACGGAGTATGGTACACTTTACTAGTACTTTTGTGCTACGAGAACAGTTTCTGGAATAGAGGCATTTATGTAGACTTTGCTTCAAGGTTGCTTCAAGTTTGCTTCAAGGTTGTAGCAAGTTTGCAGCCTTGCAATGTCAAACTTTGTGCAAACTTATAACGCCAAGCCTCGTACAAGCTTACTACTAGTTTGTGCATTATCTGGAAGAGTGGTGAAAATTGTTCATATCGAAATATTACTTAATATAAAATATAGTTTTTAATTAATTTATAAAGAAGAATACAACTGATGCCCAGTTGCAATATTCTGTGAAAGTAAATTATATTTGAGAGCTTAGTAAAACATAACCATTCCATGCTCTAAGTTAAGCATAATAGAAACACAAAATAAATAGGCTCATATGGAGATAAGTACGAAATCTAAACCAAAACACTTCTATTAATAGTAGAGTAACAATACACACAGATGTAAAATCGCCAATTAAATTAATTAATATAGAAAAGAAAATAATAACATATTTATAATTAAATATAATTAAGTGGGTGATAAGAATGGCTTAAGGATGGTTAGAGGGCCTATCGTATGTTTCTTTTTTTTCGCTAATCTATCTTATGAACGTTCCTTATAGTAACTTTGTTTGATTCAGAGTAATTCTATTTGTTCCTTCTAAAAATGCCTATAGCTTTGATTCAATACGTCTCATTATTTATTTATTATAATCTATTATAGGAGAAACACACTCTTCAAATAGCAACCTTCTTTATAGAATCTAATGTGTAAATTTTGAAAAACATATTTTTCTCCCTATACTCAATTCACACCCTTGGGGGGACAAAAATTTTACCCCCTTCTATTTTCACCTATTTCAACAAACCGTATTGACCAGAAACTTTGCAGGGACGTTCAGTTCTAATGACAATATTTTTTATTTTTTTTTTTTTTTTTTAAGTTCTTCCACGATGAAGTGAAAAAGTAAATCCGCTTCAATTTTAAAACTCATCCCACAACTTCCAGGAGCTAAAACATTTCATCTCCTTCACAAATTTAACAATATTGAAGACATCAATAGTGTGTGTGTGTGTGTGTGTGTGTTTAAATAAAATCGTGGGGTGCTCATAAATAAATAAATGCAATGAATAATTTCTTTTTACTTCCAAATCAATTGTAAAAGAATAATCACATAATTTGTAGGTTGATTGCATAAATTAATTTATGGACGCCACACGATTTTATTTATTGTCACATATAAAAAAAATATTCATTTTATTTTTAGTGCATTATACTTTTGGTGCTGTTCATTATTTTAATAGCCTACCATAAATTTATTCGGTTGGGAAGTTTACAGAGCTTACGGGGGGAGGAGGGGCATACTGTAAAAATGGTTGACAGCCTATGTTGTAAGTCATTTAATAGAGCTGTAGACTTTGTTTTATGTGATAGATGACCTACTTTCAGCATAATAAGAGGAAATTATAGGTAAAATTGCATATTAAAATGTTGCCAAGTTGTTTCCGCATAACGTAAATTTACACCGCTCCTTGCTTCGATTTAATTCTCGTAATAGCCCTGTGAAGGAAAATATTTGCTTGCGTGTGCATAAGCAGGACTCAGGACTTCACTTGGAGGTACAATCAAGGCATTAGCATGGCATGACCACTGAATAAAGTGTCAGGCAGAACTGAAACGGATCACCGAGTGAATGGAGACATTCATGTCAATTTTTGGAGCAAGTCACCGGGTTTAGGCTTCGGAGTACAAAGCAGTCTTTTTTAATTATTTTCCTTGCGTTTGAACAGTGTTTCTTTCAGGGCTGACCAGGACCGGAGAGGTTATCCTCAGAGCACGAAAAATAAAACGCTGAGATTCCCAGTAAATTATATTTCCTAGACCAATCGGGTCAAGTTTCGGACCTGGTCACCTATGTTCGAGTCAGGCCAGATCACCAAAATATGACCTGGTTTCAGCTCTGATATCAGGATGCCCGGTCACTGAGTTCGATCCGAAGACCTTCTAAATGCGAAGTCAATGTTTTACTAATTGAACTACGCCCACTTGGTTAGTTTATTTAGTGTATGATTTAATAATTTTTGTTTACATCGGTAGATTTAAACATGAGTTTACCTATACGACTGAAAGTAAAAACATAGCGTGCTGATAGCAAATAGCCTATATTAAAATACAATTCACAATCTTCTAATCAGTATAGAGAAGGGAAGTCAGTATTTCTTATGGGGGTTACGATGTACCTAATGACCTTATACGATTTGTGCGTATTCTTTCTTCTCAGAAAATAACTGTACCATTTATCTCTCTTGAAACCAAACTCCTTGTTATGAATTTTCAAATTTGTTTTGAGAAAATGGATGAAGATGAAGAAGAAATGACCGTTGGAAAATTTATCTTAATGACAGATGAAGGAAGCGTAGAATCCATAATCATCAACAGATTTTTTTTTTCCTTTTTTCTTTTTAATCTCTTACGGACTATCTTTTTTTTCTTCTTCTTCAAAGCGCTTGAGGCGACTTGTTATTAATTAGACTGTGGCTGACTACGTTCTTACAGAGGCTAGTGGTGGAAGGGGTTACGCTTTAAATATGGGAGGAGAATGTTTGGAGCACCATCTTAGATGAAAGATACAAGTAAGAGATACGCCTTTAACCCTCTCCCTTCACTTTTTCTTTTCTTTTTTCTTTTAAATCTCTGCCAAAGCTCTCTTGCGCTATACGGAGTTTTTTTGTTTAAGAAAAAACGAGAAAGAATTACGAGATCTCAAGCGTTGACCTTGAATTGTCAGTCATCAGAAGTAACATTTTGTATTTTTTAAAAAAAAAGATAAAATGAAAAAAAAGGAAGATTGTTTGAAATTGAGATGGGACAAGGGAATCCGATCCGTTGAAGAAGCCTAGCTGGAAAATATCCTTGATTATTGTTGTTAAAACTGTGCTCAAAGATTTCGTTGTGTGGTGCAGCCTCCTCGTCGGACAAATGGTTAGCACGCTATGTTTTTGTGTGCGTTGTTCCGGGTTCAAACTCAGTGTGCATCTATTGAACGGAGGCAACTTTAACAAACACTGTGGGCTCGTTTACGACGTTAATAAGAACTCAAATATGGATATGTATGATAGCACGATGAATTTGGATGTATTTATATGATGAAATGAAATTGTTATCAAATCCAGCTCTCGTTGCCAGAAGTCGCTGAATGAAGAAGCGACACATATTCATCATAACTATACCTGGGTCGTTCCATGAGCCGAGCTAACTCCACACGAACTTGGTACAGAAAAGCACTGGCAACGCCGTTACAAGTTGGTGTTGTTACTTTATGAAGTTAAACAGTTGCTTTTTCGTGATTGTAGGCCGGCTAATATTCCGACACCATTTTAGTTGCTCATGTCGGTGTCAAAATTTCTCAGCATTTTCGTGCGTTTCTCTCAATCATGCCAGACCAGTGCCGTAAACCCGTAAGTCCAAGATGCATTGGCTCTCCAATTCATACATGTTGCTGTCTTGGATAAGAAAGCCCGTAAATGTGAAGTTTCAACTTCATTTTCAAATTATATATTAATATTCACAGTATTTTACCTGTTTCCACATCTCTTTCTCTATAATCTGTACAGTTATTCCTTCATTTCAGTTTAAAGACCTACTCCGAAAGCTAGACCACGAGCGAAAATATATTGGTTATAGACAGGAATTGAACCTGGAACTGTTAAAATTGCCATATTTGGTCTCAATCTTGATCAATTCTGACGGAAAATGGAATTGGAGCAAGAACGAGTTACGCTAGCTGAATGAAACTTAGACAGTAGATAAGTCCACCTGATGTATTACATTGATGCAAGTTACAAAGTCACGACTTACAGGATACAGATACGGCGCCATGTTCAAGTAGAATATCGCCCTCATCAGTAACCATTTTAGTCACCGCCACGTTATCATCATGAGGGGTCATCTTACACGCTTGCTATGCTTCGACAGTCAGATCGGCAATAGTCTTTGCTATTTGCGGATAAAACCAAAGCTGGGCATCTAATGTTCCACCCATGTTCGACGGGCGAAAGATCCGGTAATCTTATCAATCAAGGTAACACGTTGACATATTGAAAAACACGTTGGGTTGCAACGGGTTTATGGGGTCATGCTTTATAGTGGTGAAACAAGAGCCTTTCAATGTCTTTCATGAAAGATATCACAACATGTTCGATCACCATTCTGATGTAAACATTCCCAGTTATGTACTCGGATGAGAGTACTAGTCCTCATACGATAGCAAATATCTATCTCCCTCATACCATAATATCTGGGGTCGGTCCAGCAAGAAAGGCATCTTGGAAATCTTTCACCAAGCCCATCACTGTACCGAAACAGAACCGATTTTCATCCGTAAAAAGCACATAGTTCCATTCTGACCTTCAGTGGGCTTACCGTGATACCACTGAAGACAAATTGGACGACGGGCAACAGTGAGTGACATGCAGGCCACAGAACACCTCACGTGGAGATAACTCTCCAGTAGATGGTTCAGAACAGTTCATGTTGTGACACCGGATCTTCGAATTGCCGCTGCAGTTGTACTCCGATCCGTCACCGTGAGAGCGCCGATCTTCTCGTGCACCAGTCTACCGAGAGTACCTGTCACACAAAACCTATATATTAAATGATGACGCGCACTCCAACTCAGCAGAATGAAGGGAAGCGAAACACTCACAAATAGGCCTACATATGGGTTTAATACGACAGCACTATGCTCCGCTCCAACTTGTTTTTAGTGTGCGACTGCCCGAATTCGAATATAAAAATCTTGGTCTTCCGGTCGTCGAGAACTGTCACCTCTGCACTCACATTCAGGATTCAAGTGATAAATAAACACTATACGAGAAAATGTCAATAAGTATGTTCGCGCATAAGCTTCATTTCTCAAAAGGTATTTCCAGTTAGCAGCATACTCATACTTCATACTGACTTGGCGAGCAGCACTGTGGCGTGTCAGTGCAGCGTAAAAGTGCGAACAATGCTGGACGAAACAAGCAGTAGGTAGGTAGTGATGTGCATTTTTTGTGGGCGAAAGGATATGCACAAGAAAATCCGTCCTGTATATTAGGAGAACTGTGTGTTTTGTCAATTGGTGTACAACTGGATTGTTAGGGACAACCAAGGATGTTCAAACTGTGGAGCGTTCGAACATTGCTTGAATAAGTGTCTAAATGTATTGGAGGTAGTGGTAATGTGGAAAAGTAATATTGGTTGCAACGTAAGGATTTCTTACATCTATATGTCTGGAGCTATTTGTAACCACCTATTTACTAATTTTCCCTCGTATTACACTGAAAAAAAAATACTAACCATGCTTAAAGGTTTCGTTTTTAAATGTGTAGCTAAGTGTCAAAGTTGCCTAATTGACATAACGAAATGGGGATATGATTACTATTTCCTGGTATTCATATGGCGTTTCTGAATTCTGATACATCACCGTTTGTGCCGGACTCCTGTGTTCATCAGATTTCAGACATACCTCAGATGACTGCCAGGAATTGACTGTTGGTGTTAGGCATCTTTGGCAGTGAGCCACACAAATAACGTTATTGCAAGCACAAATCGACTATCGGATAAAACATAGTGTTCGTACATAATTACAAAAGATGTTCCATGCCTTTTAAAACATATAATACGTGGGTTCTGCTATATGTGTTCATTACCTGGGTTATGTATGCTATAGATGTTCATTCACATAAAAGATCTATCTCTGTCTCTCTCAGCGTACTTTTATAAATGGTACATCTGAGCCACTCAGTTGCCTATCGGACCAAGTCCATTTTGTGAAATTTTACAGGAACGCACTTTTTGTGTCCATATCTGTAGTTGACATTCATGAGTTGTCAAGACATATGGTGCGATCAAGCTTCAGTAGGTTGAACGAGGACTAAACCCGTTTGTCAACTGAAAGATTATCACTTTTAGATCCATTTAAATAGATACATCCACTTGCTAAGAAAAAATTTCCTTGGTTCGATAGGCAACTGAGTGACTCATCTAATATTAAATTTCTGTTTCAGGGGCTCTCTGCCAGAAACTGACTGTGAAAACAGAATCCGCCCCCTGTGACTAAACAGTTTTATTTGCAGACGTAACTGGACTAAATTCACAACTGTACCAATGTGATGTAGTGACATGTTTAGGTGGACAATGTGCAAAATAGTGCTGACTGCTGATAAGAGTAACTTTGTCTGTGCATTAGTATGACATTTATCAACTATTGTTATAGGATAGCCACAGTAACGATTTTCTTAGATGATAACAAAAGGGATCAGATGACATGTTACTAGTAAGATGTTAACAGGTTCTCAAGCTGAGTTCGTTTCACATTCATATGACAGTTAACAACCGAGATACCAATGGTCTTCCAACATAGTCAACTTAACAGTGAATAAAAAAAAAGATGATTTAACACAAATGCTACCTAGATCATCAGGTATAGCGCAGTAGCTTTTGCAAGATGTGGTTACAAACGCTGCTGGTTAATAAATTATGTGTTGTTTGACTGTTAGAAATGCAACTTGTGCAGTATAGTCTGTCTATAGCCACTATTGATTTCTGTAGTAGTTGAGTACCAAAGGTCAGTCAACAATATTTCTTTTAAAGTAGCATACTGTGATCAAATTAGTTCTGTTGATGGAGACATTTGTTAATTAGGACTTCTTTTCTGTGTTGTTGCAAGTGATTAGACTAAGATAAATTTCTACGATTCCTAAACTAAAGAAGAGTCAATGAAATCTCATCACAAATCGTCTTCAGAAGAAAAAAATCTTGCCAAATCACCTGCCAAAATCAGGATGACTGCGCTTTGGGAACATAAATAGATATGTCTTGCTCAGTCTCTTTGAGGAAGGAAAAGTATGGCAAGACATAAGAAAAGCAGAAGAAATCACTAAAACACAAAGAGCACTACACAACAGTTACAGCAATTACGCTGCTTGTCACATGGACCAAAATTAGTGAACTCGGTTGGACAATCATACATCACTCAACCGACAGTCCTTTCCACTTTTTCTTTCTGTTTCAACATCTGAAGACACATCTTCGTGACAACCTCTTCACCACAGCTTTCGAGTTTAGAATCCACATTTAAAACTTGGATTTACGCCCTGGACACCACCCTTTTTATTTAAATGTGTATTCTAGCCATGAAAAGAACGGTGGGAAAATGCATTCACAATGGTGATGACTGGATACCTGGAGTCATCAGGACCTCGACACGTCACTTGGAGTTACATGTGTAATACTTTCAAGTCTAATATTTGTTTTATTTTCATACATACGTTACTTACTTACTGATCCACCTTTATATTAAAAAGATAAATATTAAAATGCATACAGTTAACTTGATATTAATCATTAATCTTTGAAATATTGGAAGTACAAGGGTTAAATATTGCATGATTGGCTTTGCATGACTTTCCCACAGTGGAAGAAATATGACAAAAGATTTGTTATCCGATTGTTGTTGGTCCACTTGTGGTGTTCAAAACAAAAAGAGAAAAAGAAAGTTTAAAAATCTTTCCCTCTGAGATCATTTCTGTAGCCTTAGGCAATTGAACAAAGAAGAAAAAAAATAAAATAAATGTTCTTTTGGTCAGGTTGATCAACGGTCCAGAAGCGTCGAACCATAACAACAAGTGTGGAGGGGAGGGAAGGGGTAAAGATGAACACACACAAAAAAAATCCAGTAGCTAAACAACGAAAAAAAAATTTTTTGAAAAGGGAACAAAAAAAAAAAAAAAAATGGGAGAAAAAATGGATGTGTAACACAAGTCAGGTGCACGGTAGTCCCATGGAAAGAGGTGGAGTCGAAGCTATAGCATAGTTGTAATTTGCAGTCACCAGGAGGCGCCCCGGTCAACATCATTAAGCTATCCCACCAAACAGACGAGTTCAGAGGCTTCTGGGGTTACGTGAAGATGTTCCGGTTACTCAGCATTTTGTACATTGCCTTTATTTTTATTTTTATTTCATCCTCCTTTTCTGTAGCTTTTGTTGTTTTGTTCGAATTATCTTTAATTTCCTCTGTTGTTCCAAGTTTTCTTTTAAGTGTTCACTTATATATACGATTGCTGAGAGGAACTTGAATATCAAGTTGATGGCCGTGATAAATGGCAGTGATAGCAGATAAATTGACGGAGGACAACAAATTTCACAATGGTTGATCGTATCGTATTAAATAATAGAGAATGGAAATAATTAATGATCATCAAGAGAACCAGAAATTAATTAATCATTTGTCAGTTGAATGAGCAATGAGAATACCTCTAGTATGCCTTGATGTTTTTTTTATTTCTTCTTCTTTTAAAGAAAAAGATAAAATGAATTCCTTCGTAGTGTTTTCGAATAGCTTCGATATACTTTTATTTTTCTGCAGTTTAAAGGATCTTTAAAACATCAGGGATATCGTCATTGCTTACTTTGTCAGTTGTAGAAGAGCGGCCCTGGTATAAGGCTTGTTTCCAGATACACTGAAAGGAATCAGTTTTCAGGGAGATTATTCTGTGAATACAAATTTATTTTTGCCCTATATTGCCATTTATTAAAGGGTTGTTTACCTTTCAAATAGGAACTCCTGAAGCAGCGGTTGGCACTTGGATTTCGACAAAGTAAACTGACAATATAACCACGGAAAATACTCTAGCGAACATCAAGTAGGATGGTGAAGACTAATCTATGGCTAAGTGAAGACTAATCTTATCTTCGGTGTGACCAGTGCAGAAAGTGTTGCGCAGACCTCTCTTCTCGCACAGAGCCTTTGTCTCTATGGAGACAAGGGAATATTATGCACATCATAGAACTGTTTCAAGAGAAATGCTAATGTTATTAATCAAGGTGAAACAAGAGCTAAAAGGATTCTACACAGGGCGTTGAGAAAAAAATGTGACACCTTTGGGAACAGCAACAGCAAGTGCTCATGAAAATACCGTACGACAAAAAGGTTCAGTGAGGTCGACAAATGCATGGTTGCAGCGTTACATGCTGCCGAAAGTGTAGGACGATCAACATCGGAGGTTCGTAGCAGCGAAGAACAAAGCCACCACACTACCCATACCGTTTCTAACATGACCAAGAGATAGACGAGACAACATGAAGTGTTAAGCTGGTGAGTAAGTGAACGTCCTAAATGAGCCACTGATCTTCTAAGGACTGGACTTACAGCTTTTAGTAAAATGGACTCCTATATACTAAGCTACGTTTTGTACCTTAAGTGTTCAAAATACAGCGCTGTGAGTTGTATGTAACAAATGTGATTAGTACGTGCTGTGCTATTTGTAGTAGGAGTACTAGGCGGAGGAGGGTATGAGCAATGACGTAGTAATGCTACTACTACTGCTACCCAATGTAACTTCGATCAACGTGAATTAAAAAGGGCCATGCAGCGGTTGTACAGCAAAACACAAAGAAACTATACGTGAACATTGAATGGGCATGTCATATTGTCTTCTCCAATGCAATGATCTCATCTAATAGCTCATGATATACCTACTTGTACAGTTCAGAAAGCGAACGCCTTGTTTATGGTTTGCCGCCATTTAAACGAGTGATGCTAGTTACCATTTCAAGGTTAATGTGGTAGTATGTACTGTAGTGTGATTATTCTGTACACCGTAAACAGTTGAATGAAGGGCTATTATTCTCCGTGGGAAATGGCGTGTTCTGCTATGATTTAGCCAATGACTGCAATCGACAGGTCCATGTTCTGTAAACCTAAAAGTATCCAAAACGATGCCTACAATCCAGAAATCTGTTTAGCAGGCTTTTCTAACGACTAACAGAGATGGGTTCGTTTGCTCCACAAACTACGTCGCATAGCTCGCGCAATGTAGTCCAGTCAAGTTAGCTCAATTTTTAGGTGAATCTAGAACAAACTGCAACAGAATTTCTGATAGCGGTTTCTAGATTAAAAATGAATGCTTAAAAGGATGGAACAAAGTATACAACTGTAACTCTATTCATAACTCCAAAATGGCAGATTTCCACAGGCTATCTATGTACGACAAATAGAATGTTACGTTTAACTTTTGGAGATACTCTTTTACCTTTCAGCATTTCTTTAACCATCCTTCTTGGAGTATGATCTTTTCCATTCGCTTGTATGTCGCTGCTTTGTTGTATCCTCTGAAGTTTCTTGCTATACTTTTCTACAATTTTATCTTTTCCGCATCCTAATTTCACTTTCTAAACTTGATGTATTGCTTTTCTCTTTTTCTATTCTTCCTTCTCTACATTTTTTTTCCCCACAGTCTCGACGTCTGTCTTCTCTTGCACCATCTGCTTCTCTCGACGTACCAGGTAGTAGATTTTCTAGCGGAACTGGATTAGGAGGTGGTGGTGGAGGTTCAATTTCACAAGGTAGAGCTTCATTTTCAGGACTTGTAGGTGGTGAATTTTCTTGAAATTGTCTCTGAACTTCATGTTGCAATTTTATTTTTTCTCTGTAAATTCTAGTCTTCGCTCACCATCTCTTGTGTAGATTCCTTCTTTCTCTTTCCGACATTTTGCTTTTAGCCGTTTTAATTTTCCCTTCCCTTACCCGATTCTTATATCGCTCTCGTTATTTCCGTTTTGCTTCCTGATGCCTCTCGGGATTGTGTTTCAACTTATCCCTATATCTTCTCATTCTTTCTTTGACATCGTCCTTTCTATTTCTGCCGTGATTGTCAGAAAACAAAGAGAATACCTAACATCTTGTTAGAAATGAAAATATAAAAGCAGCTTTGAAAACAAACCACATAGCACATATAGATTTCAAGTCTCATAAAATAAGGAAGGCCATTGACATGTTTGTGAGAAAAATTGAATATTGTAGGCCTCTTAACACGTGCAGGTGCTGTTACAGGTTTCAAACGATTCTAATTTTCTGGCTACAGTGTTCTTGATTTTCTGAATTCGCATTTTTCTGGTTTAAATCGAATCTCTATATCCTCAGTGACATTATTGTATCCTCCCTTTTTGAACAAAAGTAACGGAGCATACATCTACAGAGTGTGTTTGAAAGCGTAGCGTCGTTCACATTCACGTAAGGTCTCAGAATTTGGAGAAGGAAAGAAGAACAGGTCTGACAATTCGAATAACCTATTTCCTAAAAATCAAAATGCATTATTATCTGCCCTGACTATGTAAACGGAGGATACAGATTGTAATGTCACAATTCTAAAGGCTGGATTAAATTAAAATAATCTCCG
>JAGDQP010050678.1:0-14182 GCA_022664845.1 Lepisma saccharinum | reverse complement strand
AACCCTCTTCCCCAGGGCGTAATTTCATCAACATCAGTTCTATTCATTCTGAACAGTATTCACGTATTCTATGTAGACATTACAGCAAAAGCCGTTGCTTTATCAACAAATCTTATTTTAAAAAATTGAGCCTGGAAATTCAGCGTGCAGGATAGAAAGAGAGAGAGAGAGAGGTTACGAAGAATAAGAATGATTTAATTAATTAACTTATTAGAGAAAAGAGCGGTCAGGAGAGCGAGAAGACCATCAGTAACCAGTGAACTGCAACGAGATTATTACGATCATCATATTACCTAAAAGATGAACTATTTTAATTTTATAGCAATCCACGTTGTTGTGAAGTAACTTATTAAACTGATCGAGATTTGTCGTAGATCATACTTGCTTGCATCCTACACTGAGAGAGACAATGCCCATACTTTAAACATTTACTACACATTTTTACTATAATACTAAAAGTTTCTGCGCTCAATAAATGTAAATAATACGTTGTGTATTTAGCTCTGTAGGATTACACATCCTTTGTACATCTTGTAGGCAGTAAGGTTCTGATAAACTTCAACTTGCTCATTTTGTGCTTGTATAGTCAGAACCAAAAGTTTGTACCCAGTCGTAAAATTTCCTTTCTGAATAACTTTGGAATACATTGACCGATTTAAGGAAATATGGTCTTCTGCAAGTTACAACAAGCTGTACTCAAATCAGTCTATCCACTCCAAAGTTATTCAGAGAAGAAAGTTTACGACTGAGTATAATATTTTTGCTGACTGTACTTTTATTCAACACATATCGGGATTACAACTTACGTGTTATCCATAGCTCACTCGGTTAAAGAAGTCCCATACTGCCATGATAAGTCGCGTTTGAATCACGGTGGAGCTTTTTGGGAGAAAAAAAATGTTCCAATTTAGAAACAAAAAAATATTGACGGAGTGTAATGAATCTTATCATTACTCCCACCCGTACGAGACTGACAGTGCCACGTGTGTCGAGTTTAAGAGAGCTCCTCGCTCCAGTCTCCTCATTTTTAATATTTTTCAAAATATTTTAAAAAAAAAACTAAGAGTACTATCAAAAATATAAATTCATAGCGCCCTAGAACTTACAAATTACTATGAATTGCAATGGACATCGATCTCGAAATCTTGTCGATTGATGAGTACTCAGATTTCAATTAAATAACGACGTCATAATCTTTGAAAACGTATCACTCGTCAATACACACGGTCTCGAGATCGCTGTCTATTGCATTCCATAGTAATTCAAAAGTTCTAGTGCGCTATGAATTTATATTTTTGATAGTACTCTCAGTTTTTGTAATATTTTGAAAAATGTTAAAAACGGGGGGGACTGGAGCGAGGAGCCCTCTTAGTGGTTGTGAAATTACCTGGCTCAAACTTGAGAGACTGGGATCCAGGGCTGGGTTGCAAGAAAAACACTTAAGTGTAAAATCTGTCTTAAGCAGGCCATCGAACTCTACATAATACTGGAGTGAATACTTAAATCGAAAAACGGACCGCACAGCGATAAAAAGCGTATAAAACTGAGTTAGAACTGAAAATTTAGTCCACATTGGATTTTACTGGAAGTGAACAAACAAGTTTAAAAGTCAGCTTTGGCATCTATCGTTAACACTAAGTGGTCACTCCAGTATTATGTAGAGCTCGATGGTCTGCCTTAAGTCAGATTTTACACTTAAGTATTTTCTTGCAATCCAGCCCAGAGCCATATGTGAAAACATGGCTGCGAAAACACCAAACTGCACGTGACACCAGAACAAGACAAGCAAAAGTAACGAATTTGAAGATTTGAATCCACTTGCTAAGTTTTTGTAACACATTTGCATGTGTTTATATCAAGATTGGACTCTTTCAGTAAGTAAAATAAACGATTTTCTATTATGACGCTTCTTCTATTAAATGTTTCTTAATCATTTTATAAATGTTAGGCTTTTCAAATTTAATTGATACAGTATTCCATATTTTTGTCAATATTATTTTATGTCTATTCCTCACTTCACAGTTATGGGTATGACATATGGTAAAAATTGAAAAGTTCCGGTAGTGGAAAATTTACAAGTGCACCCCTAGTTTTAATCCACTTTCACCAACATCTCTAACGTATTATCAAAACCATTCAGTGGTACTTGTGTTTAAAAGAAAGTGTCCAAATTGTGTTTCAATGGAAATTGATGCTGAGAAACTAGGCGAGAAGCTATTTAAAGTTTGCTAATTTAAGATATTGAAAGGATATTTTCAAAATGTAGAAGAAGTTTAAGACTTTTACAGCATAATTGATGAGTTCGGTATGCTCTCTTAATCATCCACCATCGAAATAAAGATGTTTGCTGCATTTAAATAAACACACCATTCAAATTGATTTACTCAAACACACCACACAAATTCAAGAATTATCGCTGACATTAAATCTCAGCCGTTGCTTTCCCCTTTCCCTTCCTTCCCCTTATATACTCAATTTGTTTACGGTCTTTAGAAATCTGGATCAGGTCTGGCTGTGATAGGGAAAAGGGTGTAAGGAGTAGGCCAGAGTCTGAATTTAAAATACCATCTCGGAGTCTGCCTGAAATGACTAAGGAAAAATTCTCTGGAAATCCCTCAGTCAGGATTGTTTGATTCTGGTATCAAACTCAGGATCTTCCAGTCCCTCCCGCACATACAAAGTATTAAAGTTGATGACGAGATTAAATTAACCTTAGTTGCTCTAACACTCATGTCAAGTGTTAAGTTAACATTAACTTAAGAATTTTATTAACTCTTTTCAAAGTTATAGCATAGTTAACATGTGATTTTCATCTTATTTAATATTTAATACTGTGAAGCAATAGCTAATTTTCTAGGTATAAGTGTAAGTTACTGGTCACTTCGTTAGTACAAATCTCGAAACTTTGATAGGTTATTGATAACAATATCTATTGTTATTTTAGTATTTTCATCAGTAAAATATGAACTGAATTACTTTCTACCTTAAAATTAAGTTAGGTTAAGTCATAAACCGAAAATCACTCTTAATTCGGGAATAGAATTATTTTTTATCTTAAGTTTATAAGTATCAAGCTTAGAATTGTTACATAGTAAGGCATTCTTACAAACTTCATATTATCATTCTTGTCTTGTAGGTAATACAGTTGGAAGACAAGACTGTATGGAAGTGAATTGGAGTGATAAAGAAAATCTCCTCAATGTGATTGACATATCGAAAACAAACCAAAATCCACCAAAAATTATTCGATTCCTCCAAACTCTGCCAGAGATTTGTGTTCAGAACCATTTAAAAATACAATTATTGTGCTATAGAAGAGAGACAACGATCGGACATAACTGGAACAGTACGGATTCCATACACTATCAAAGCAGTGCGTAGCAGAATTACGTTGAAACCGTGTACAAAAACTAAATACCGTGGCGAGGAAATGAAAATGTCATCTAGAATCATGTCAGAACTTACCTCGAATAACTACGGAATGCGAGTCTATCTCCGAACAGGTCCTTGATCCAGTTGTTAGCCCTACTAAACAGTTAGACATTAATAATCAAAGCCCTGCTTCGTGGGTATGCAGCAAACTGACACAGACATATCCTGTCAACAGACAAAGACTTTTATAATTCAGAACTGATGTAACCGCCTAAATGGCTAAATATATGTCCATAATCGTTAAAAGGTGCTGTGGTTGCTCTCGAAATTCAAAGGAGGCATCAGTAAGATTTCGGTGCGAGCAAGTTACGGTGCAATGAGTGAACACCACTGTCTGAGAGAGTGCTCAAATATCTGCTGACATCATAGTAGAAAGATGTACTGATGACTCACACAAAACCCTTTATCGACACTCTCCTATGACAGGACTGAAACTATCAGCAGGATTCAGCTTCAGCACATAAGGGAAAGGGGAACAGAACAGTAGCTTTCACACAATGTTTCTGAGTTCATCAGTACGTGTGACTGGCCTGTTAAGAACCCCAGACTGAACGATCTGGAAGACAAAGGGCCTGTTCTAAACAACATGCAACTTTACAGCCTCTTGTAAGAGCTATAATAATCTTTGCCACCAAAGTTGTACGCGCTGTCACAGATTGGTGCCGAACGTTTTGAAGCTCGGTGTAACACAGATGGGCGCTCATTTCGATGAGTATTATAGTATTGAAAACTTTACTTAATTATCAATAAAGTGGTAAACTTTCATTATATAGGGCAATTTTATTTCGAGTTAACACAATTCTGTTTGTGCCCTTATTAGGTAAATCTGTAATCATACGCTAAACGTCATTCACAGCTAGTGTTTTAACTATAAATTGCAGCTTAAGTTCTGCTCATATAGCTGGCAATCGAACAACGTTATTGGGTAATGTAATAATTTTTACAGACAATTAATCTTTATTTAACAAATTTCTGTCAAAGAAATTAATTTTAGCTTACTTGTTATAAGAAATATATTTTCTTGCTACCCAAAAATTAAAGATCTTTCTTTGTGTACTAATCACCAGAGTACACAAAATTGTACAGCTCTGTAAGGTTCAGTTGTCTCGCTCTTTTTATTTAAAACGAGTATGTGTGCTTGTTTCCAACAGAGAGTGATTCAAGAGTCACAAGACATACTTATGTTTCACAAGATGAATTGATCAACAAGAATTAATCGAATCGTGATGATCAAATCAAATGGAACTAGCCTATTGCGCTGTAACGACAACATGGCCGCAATCGTCAAATTCGATATGTAGTCGTGTTTATTCTATGTTCAATAGTTTTAAAATTATGAATATTCAATATTATAAACTTACATCTCATTGGGTTCTATATATAAAGCTAAGTGTTGGCTCTGTAGTTGCACACAGAGATGAATACGTTCTTCCCAACCTGCAAATTTTTCCTCATCAGTAGCTGCACCACTATGCACACATAGTCTCTTCTTAGTGAAATCTGACTACCTACTAGCGCGTCATGTGATACTGTTGGTAGATTTTGGCGACGAAAATACCATTACAGCAGCATTGCCTAGATGTCAGGACGATTTTTGTGTTCCTTTTTTGTCAATGATACTTACATGAAACCGAGAGCAATTTTGTAAATTTTGCCCTTAATCAGTAATAAACCAATAAACGTGGGTGAGAAAGCAAGTTCGATAATGCATTTGTAAGATTCTGGTTACACTTGATTCGTTACATGACTCCATTTTCCATTTTAAGAAATCAATATGGTGGATTTAAATATAATGTCCATGTTATTGTTATAGCGCCACAAAGGTTTGTCCCATTGCAGGTAACCACTATAAGAACAAAGGTTTGATCACCACCTAAGTTTGGAAATTAAAAGCGTGTCTTAACTTTCGAATCTGGTAAGATATATCACTGACATTTAAAATATACTCAAATCGAAAGGGATGTACAGTAATATCTCATGATAATGTTTTAAATTAAGTAAGTTCAAGGATCGCGTAGTAAGGGGACCTTTTAAGACATTATCATTGAAAATTGAGCACTGATCTTCTCCTTAAACTTAATTTAGCTAGTTGGTTTATACAGGTGAATTAAAATTGGTTTCATTGTCGGGAGTTTATAATCTAACCCAGAAGTATCCACCGAAAATTTAACAAGACAAAAATTGGTGTTAATTTCTTACGAATTCTTGTATCAATGCTATTCCCACGTCTACTCCGAGGTTGATGCGCGAAATGCGCTGTTGGAAGTTTACCCGTCTTCAATGAATTACGAAATAAAGTTAATGAAGAAGGGTCATCCAATGGAAAGGAACCGAGTAAATGTAATCTGCTACACCTCCTATATAGAAAGAGAGTCAATTAGACTCATTAAGTTCATAACATCTATCAATTGTTTAGAAAAATGAATTTCCATCGCCAGAAAAGAGTACCAACCCGCAACCCCATTAAACATAGATGGTGTAAAGGAATACCATCCATATAGAGAGCTTTTGTTCTGTACAATGTTAGACAAAGTAAACATGTAACGTAATGAAATATAGTGAATAAATTGTGTATGGCAAATCATATCAGACAACTAAAGTTTTAATAAATAATATTAAGGAACATAATTGGGTTACATGAAATACAATAATTATACTAACAAAATGTGTATCAAGTAGAACGTAATAGATAGTCGAACATACAGAAATTGTGCCTCCCTGCTCGTATTGTATTGCAATGTTGTGCATGCTGCTGTTGCATTGTGATTATATATTTTCTCTACTACTATGTGCATTATGTGTATCATATTGATCTATTGTGATTTTCTGTTAATAATTAATTGCTAAATATGGATGAGGTGGATGTATGTTTGGAAATGGTATGATTGATCGAAAACTGTGAAGTATAAATTGTAATGCGCATGCGAAATACACAATTAAATAGTACAGGAAAAGAAGGGAGTACGTGCATTTTAAAAAATGAGTTTGCTCTCATAATAGATACTACACAACGCCAGCTAAGACCTAAGAAAGTTTCAGCCCAAAAGCGCAAGTAATCACCAAGTTATAGCGGTTTAAAAATATGAAATACATGAGAGTAAATGAGAGACTTTAAAATTTGTTTTACCAGAGACAACCTTTAATGGACTTACCCCCTTCTTTTCCTGTGCTCTTTAATTGTTATATTGGACAATATACAAGTAATATAATATCGTTAGGTAGCAATATTATATCTAATATTATAATTATTGTTTCTATCATATAAAAATTTAAGAAAAAAACAAGAGAAGAATAACGAACATATTTGGAATAGAGGTAAGAAAGAGGATCTAAAACTTGTAGAATGAATTTAAATGTATACTCACACACAGAGAGAGAGGGGGGAGGGAGGGAGAGATATATAGAAGTATTTCAATCTACCAATAAGACAAGAATAACGAGCAAATGTGTGGGTATGTAGTGGAGTTGAAAATTGAGAAAGTATACTAAACATATGAATATCTCAAATTTCAGTTTCAATCTTGAGAAGTGACGATACAATAATAAGTCAAGGAACAAAGTTGATGCTGAAAGTTGTTATCTGGAAGTGACCAATTGATTCTTTGTGAGCTGAAATGAAAAAGAAACAATAAAAGCTACAGTTCTCTATAAAATATGTCGTGTACCATCTCTTACAGTAGAAAGAGGGATGGCTGGTCCGTACTTTATCATCCATATTGAGCGTCTTGGACGGAGTCAATAGTAAAGGTTATACTTATCCCTCAAATCAGTTACTTCATAAGAGAAAATACCCTTTAATGAAAAAAGCATAGATTATACATAATGATATCAACACATTCGACATATTCATTGCATCTGAACTGTCATGGCATAATTACACGGCCATCTACCAAGGATATCCGATCTTAAAATTCGCTTTTTATAATCATAACAAATTAAATCTTTACAGGATGTGCTCGCAGCACCATACCTCATGAACTGTTCCAAGGGGTAGGTGTGGAGTAATTCATACGCGTTACTGTTTCTGTCAGAGGCTGTGCTAAAGTTTCCTATGAGTATTGAGTATACCTGAAAGGCGACAAGGACATGCCTATGAGCAATTTACTCAGTTGAAATTGTAGGGCTTCAGGAGAGTGAACTTACCTTTCGTGAAATTACAGCAATGATGGATCGAGATGACTCCACCTTGCACAACTGCTGACAGAAATAATCATATGAAGGCAGTACTACCAGAACACCAAGGTTTCCAGTTCACTGGTTCAAGGAAAGGTCGGTACATTCATGTAATGGTTGTGGTGCATCCGATTGCATTTGCAGCTACAATTTGAGCCTTCGTAAGATCCAGCGCCACAGGGCGAACTGTTTTAAACCTTTACGGAAGAGAGACCTCCACACGAGGAATAAACAAGTGACTAGTGAACTTGGATAAATAAGTTATTACTTGTTGATGATTATGATCCATCTTTGATATTACGTGGGATACAATTGTTGTACCTTCACATTTCGTTAGTATGAACATTGCAATTTTATGCTGTGGTATAAGCACTTGAAGATTTGTGTTTGCCATAGGAATGGTATTGAAGAATAAAGTATATTCATCTAAGAATATCATTGCTAATATATATTTAACAGTACATAAAATATACTGTATAGATCAAAATTCCAATTACCAACAGTGGTGACGAGGATGGAATAAGAAAATTTTGCAGGCAAGTTCACCAGAAATTCGCCCATTGACCATTTCTCAAACCATTGTTGGTGTAATCGTCCAATTGCAACAGGCTGACATAGAAGAAGTCTACGATGGGATACATGAGCGTTTGTATATCTGCATTCAGCATGGTAGTGTATACAGTGGATACCGAGAAGGATGACCTTCACCTTTGATATGGCTCTGCACGTGCATCCTGTAAGCTAAGACTTATAACTTGCATCAATATAGTAAATTCTTTCTTATTGTTCTAATTTCATTTGCCATCAGTGTGACACTGGAAAACCAACACTTAATTGCAACACTAAATCAATATTCAAGAAGCGCTCAGCCGAAGAGATAATGCTACATACCTACGAATAATATATTAAGATATTTTTTTCAATTAACATTGTAAGATTTTTACAGAAACTACAAAACTTTTTAAAGCCTTTAGGTAACTTTGGCTCAGGTAGGATGGATGATGATGTAATGATTGGTGGAATGAACGAAGTGGGAGGAAACGGGAGAACCCCGAGAAAACCCACGTACATGGTGTTTGTCCACCACAAAACCTACATAACAGAAGCAGAGTTTGAACCGACATTCCCAAGCGCTAGAGGTGAGATCTCTTACCATTGATCCACCACAGCACAGAAACTACAAGAACTTCCGAAAATACAAAGAATTTTCACATTATGAAAAAGAAAATTGTCCACGGTTCAACTGGTGCATAATTCTGTAATGATGAGATTTTCAGTCAATTTGAACAATTATAAGCAAGGAAAGCCAGAACTCACCGTTCCAGAAAGTAACAGAGATGGACAGTTGCCTCCGTCTATCGTTATCAATGAATTAATACCGAATCATCACTTCGCACCAGATACTTTGACAATGTGACAAAAACTACACCAGAGGTGGAACATGGGCTTGATTGGATTGTGTATATTTTAGTGGAAGCTTGTTTGGTTATACATACTCAAAACAAAATAAAAGAAATCGTATTTGACAATTTGGTTATGAAACCCTAACGAAATTATTTAAGCCTGTCCATTGTATGTACTTTGGGATCTGTTACGGAGCAGCATAGTTTCAAGTGTTAACACCACGATGTATTATTACTCATGTGGACATTATTCAACATGACAATGCTGAAACTCGCAGATAAATTAACAATATACGCCTGTCCCATTCGAAAACCACAAAACCAAAGTATGTATACATATTTCAAAGACTGAAGTGGGGGCAGAAGGAGAGAAAATGAACTGGATGAGCAAAATTCAGAAAGCAATAACCACAGCACACTGTCACCATCAACACTCAGTCTTCTATTTCTGTATACTTAACGGGACGAAGTTTAAGAGATAGTCTGTTTAATACGTTTTCGAATAAGTGTGGTTTTACTGGTTTTAACAAGTCATACATTAGCAGTCATACACTTGTAGACCGTAAAAAAAATTCTAATTCTGTACATTCTAAAGTCACGTGGCAATTACTTAAGATGACATTATACGCATTACAACGTGGATGATCCAAACATGACGGGAGATGCATCAGATGACTAAACAATAATTAAAAAGGATTTTTCAAAAACCACACTTTTTTAAGATGGAGTAAAAAGTAAAAAATAATAAACTGAATTAATCTTATGAATCGGAAAATAAAAGCGTTGGTGCTCTTAGATATTATGATAAGGTAAGCAAGAACACCCACGCTTTTATTTTCTGATACATAAGATTAATTCAGTTTATTATTTTTTACTTTTTAGTCCATCTTAAAAAAGTGTTTTTTTTTATCCTTTTAATTAATTTTTATGTATAATAGATGAATATTAAACTCCCTGCGAGATAGACAACCCAAAGTTCACTCAATAGATGGAGCGTTGCGTACATTTAAGTATAATTTCCAATTATTTTATTAATTGATTAATTACAGTTAACTATGGGTTTTTGGGCGCCCATTTTGGATTAAAAATGGTGACATTTTAAACGTTTTCTTACACTGTCGTAACTTACACGAGATGGTACACCTTCATATAAAAATTTCATTTCTCTAGCTTGAACTGTCTAGAAAATGGGTTTTGGGGCGGCAATTTTGAATCCAGGATGGTGAATTTCCCCAAATATTGTAATATTTTCCTAGATTACTCTTAATAATAAAGCTTGATGCCAATTTTCGTATTTCTAGTCCAAACGGTGTGAAAAATTGAATTTTGCATCCAAGATGTCGTTTTTGGAGATTTTTTATAATATTTTCGTAGCCTAATAGTGATAATGTACCTTCATGCCAAATTTCATTTCGCTAGCCCCAGCGGTTTAGGCTGTGTATTCTATACAACAATGGGGTTAACGGCCATTTTAGATCCAAGATGGCGCCTTTTTCAACATTTTGTAATATTTTTCTAAACTACTAGTGATCGTGTACCTTCAGACCACATTTCGTACCTCTAGCTCAAACGGTGTGGAAAATGGATTTTTGGAATCAGCCATTTTGGATTCAAGATGACGATATATGAATAAGTTAACATTGCATTGTCATCCAGTTCTAAGCTATGTTTAAAATTTCAAGGAAGAGGTGTACTGTCCTCGTATGCTTGGCTGCAGACCACGTCGATTCAGAGATCGCTGCATTCCTGAAAATCGCTCGGTCATTCGTCTTCAAATTTCGGGGCTGCTAGGGGTGATGTGGATACCGTTTCCCACAGGAAACGACATTGTCGTCGCTTTGAAATTATCAGGAAGCCTGAATTCGTCAGTTCTATCCAAGCTGCAATCGATTAGAATCCAGGGAAGTCCATGAGGGTACTCACCAGGGAGCTGCGGGTTGACGAAGCCACCATCCGACGTGTGGTTCGTGAGAACCTTCGTTATAAGTGGTACGTGATTCTGCGAGGACATTTCTTGTCCGAGAGAACTAGAGAGAACATGACCAGAGCTTAGCGCCTCCTGAACAAGCTGAAACATCCGGAGGAGCCAGGAATGTTTGGTTTTTCTTCGATGAGATAATCTTTGACCAGGACCTGAAGGTGAGCAGCAAAAATGATCGATGGGTGGGTTAAAACCAAGATGAGGTTCCGACCGTCATGCGCACCGAATTTCTAGCATCAGTGATGGTTCTGGGGATCGTGAGCAGTGAAGAGAACGTGACACCTCCACATTTCTTTAGTCAAGGTGCCAGGGTCAACGCGGTTTCTTACACCGAAGTGTTTGAAGACGGTTATGAAGGCCTGGATTACAGCTGTAGCACGTGGGAGGCATGTATGTTTTTCAGCAAGACTTCGCACTATCCCATGCAGACCATAGAACCCAAGAATTTCTGAAAATTTTCATGACCGTGCCATTCCCAACATGTGCTTCTCATATGTTAACCCAATGGACTATTACGTATGGGGCACGGTTGAAAGGGATTCCAATAGGCACCCACACAATACAATTGCGGCCCTCAGGCAAGCTGTTGTGGATGCAAAGGCAAACATTCCCCAGACCCATCTCATTACTGCCTGCAAGCGGTTTCGACAGTGTGTAGAGGCTGTTATTGCGACTGATTTCGGTTTCATGGAATGATGTCGTCTGCTGCTTATGTAGTCACCTGCACAGAATGTTAAAATGTAATAAATACTCTATCTCCACTGTCTGTTACTTTTCCTGTGGACGTGAATTGGTTTCCAAATACCTGCATTCCTGTATATTCCATTTCCAGGTCTACTAATGGATCTGACAACGCACGATATTTTTTTAAAAAAATGTGCCCTTTGAATTAGAGTTTTGTGATTGTTGATTGTTGGGATTAACAAGGTGACATCTTTTTTTTTTTCAATATTCAATTCTTTTAGTCGCTGTTCGTTATTGGTGTTAATTGTTTAGAGAATCGAAGTATCCTTTTTCTCGATCTTATTTTGCTCTTGGAGCCTCAATGATTGAACTGATCGCAAGTATACATATTTATCTGAAATTCCTACATCATAAGTTTTTGTATGATACCACATATGTGTGGGTGGAGGACGTGGCTTTCGAGAAAATTACAGAAAACACACATACACACAGTATTGCTTCGTACCACCCTAGTTTTTATAAACATATTGAAATAAAAACAACTTAGACTTCTTTCGAAGATTTCTTTTTATCCTTGGATTTCTTCATTTCTTTTTTCTCTTTTTGTAAATTTGGAACAATTTCTGTGAAGTGAATTCTATTATGGAGACGGTAAGTATTTCTTTCTCGCAGATAGATAGATTCCTCCATACGTATTTTTTTGTGTTTGTGTTTCGAGGGACGCTATCCATCTGTTCGGAGTTAAACACTCTTTACTACGTTTGTTCTTTTCTAACCTTTTTTTTTCTTCACAGCCAAGAGACTTCTCAGACTCAGAACGGCATCAATCATTCTCTCTTTCCTCTTTTATTCACTGTTTTTCTCTTCTTTCGGTTGCCTCTGAGTTTCTTCTCTTCGATTCCGTTCTCCGTTTCGTTTTTGTTTTTCTCATCTCCAAATACATTATGAATGATACCACTTGCTATGTTTTTGCACTTTAGTCTAACTTTCCACAGAGTATCTCGAAAATGGTGGCGCTTTCTAACGACGCATTGCTTATCCACTTCCTTTTAATGTGTTACATTTGTATTGAATCTGAGGATACTATTATATCCAAAAGAAAGAATGCTTCAGTTTTGTTCTCTACACTGTTAAATGGGTATAGAACACCAGTCAACCAAAACTAATATCAATTTGAGACAACAAGTAGGTTTACAACAATTGACTCATTTACAGTCGAAGTATATTTCGCGTACAATTGGAATTTATCTAATGCGATTACTAAGCTATGTATTTCATAAAGCGTCGGTGGAAGAATGACACAACTCGCTTTCAAGTCAATGTTGAGATTTGAATGCCACCACCATCTAGTGTCATGTTCTTAAAACTATCATAGTTGAAGAATGAACCGAAATCAGTACAATGGGTTGAATAGGCACAAGGTCTCGACCTCTTTTCTGCTGTTCTTAAAAGAAAGGCTCATCCCACACCGCGATCAGGACCACCATGAATACGCTCGAATTACCTCACCAAGTAATTCTGTTACTATTAACAACAACACTTAAGGTGATACGAATACGAATATAGGACTTCTCATTGTTTGCTTTTCAAACATTAAGATTGGTACTTTGACTTTGTTTATTTATAGTCGTTAATTTTGTATAACTGTGCTGTGTGCATCCATTTAATGATTTTAAATGTTAGTAGCTTACTTCAGGCACAATAATCTGAGATGAAGGCATTTGGAAGAACTTCATATCATATTGATTGCTATTATTCTGTTTATATCATTTTCATTCAGAATAATTAATTATTGTTTTTTTTATAATGTAATGATTTGCTGAGATATAGACCAGACTGTTTCCTAGATTGTATAATCACAAACAATCTTTAAGTGGTATATACGTTCATGTATAACATGGTAATGTTGTTAAAAGCCACTTGATGATACGAAAAAAATAGTTTGAAATGTGGTCTAAGCCAAAAGAGAAGCACAAACTTAAAAATATCGGATAGAGTTGATCCAAGAAGACTTCTGTACAGAAGTCTCATTAATTTAAAAATATTAAAGATAACATAAATACTAACTGAGATATTACTTTATAATTAACATGCACAGGAAAATTGGTAGAAGGAGGTTGAAATTCATTCTTCCAATTGGTAGTCGGATGCATTATCAGCGTAGTTGATTTAGCTTAATTGAGGTCAGAGAAATGCATCAAAATGCAGAGAATTAGATCGAGGCGTCTGGTAATTGCTACAGCACCTGATCGACAATCGGAATACATGTTCCGTTCTCTGCTAGGATGGCAAACCTGGCACGAATTTTCACCCTCTCTGACACCTCTGGAAAAATCTCTTTGGGCGCCCATTGGATATACCACACTCTGAATTTTATTACTTTAATCTCCTTCACTTCTCACAGTGAAATTAATGTGCAGCTTGCCGCTATAGCCCTGCTTTACGATATTTGATTGTATGCGCTTCCTTTTATCAGTTAAATTCTGCATTTCTGTTACATTTCATTTTC
>JAGDQP010050677.1:0-14182 GCA_022664845.1 Lepisma saccharinum | reverse complement strand
TCTCTCTCTCTCTACGCATTTTCTTTCCTTCGTTCGCCACTCTCCCAAAACTCATTAACGAAAGCTGTTGATTCCATTGCAAAGAAAGCAAAAGTAGATGCTATTTTTTATTCACCACAAAGACTAACTTTCAGACCATTGTGGAAATATTTCCCTCATAGTAACGATTTCCACAATTTGATATCCCTCATTGAAAGCGTTTCTTACTGATGTGTTTTAAAATGTTCAAAGTTACTCTCTCCTTTTTTTTTTAATTAAAAATATTTTTTAAGATGAAATGTTCAAAGTTGTAACTTGCTTAAATTAAATTATTATCGTTCCAAGAAAGATGTACTAGTCTTCTTGATAATTTTACTTCAAAGACAACGAGCAAGAATGCACCAATCCCTGAGCTAAAGTAAAATATCTGCATAAATTAATTGCGATACCGACTGAGGAACAAAATCATTTGGCACTAAAATTAATTCCCATTAAATTTTGTAGTCTGAAACATATGTTATTAAAAGGTATCAGACGTAATCATATTTTTATTGTCTTCCATTTCTAACAGAACAAGCCTACAATTATTCAATGTCTGTTTCAGACAACATGAACACATGCCAAATAAAACATCCACAATATTTATCATACACCATGTATGCAAGCCCATAAAATTCATTACCAAGTATGCAGAGGGATAAAACATTTCTATGTTATGCATACTCATTCTGCATATTTTGCTGACACTAAATATGTTCCAGACAGTACGTTTCTCTGAAAGAGAAAACAATGAACAGACAAAATTGTTTTCATACATCCAAACATGTTTGTCGTACGAAATTACTGAAGATTTTTTTAGCGGTACTCGATAGCTCCTTCTTGTAAGCCACATCTTCCAATTATATGTGCTATTTCATACATCACGTGCAGGCCCGTCATTTAGGGGGGGGGCAGGGGGGAAGTTGCCCCCACCTGGAATTTTGGTCGATATTTTTCATTTCAAAATTCGCACGATAAAAGAAAAACATTATGCACTGCGATTAAACAGAACGTACTTAATATGCCAATCAGTAGTTAAAAATAATTTCATTCCTAAGAACTATTCCCATGGGAAAAAATTTTCCACTCTGTTTTCCGTGTTTTAATGCAAGTCAATAAAGATATAGATATAGTGGATCCGAATCCACCTTAGTTTATTTCTGTTCCATTTTAAATTTGTCCTCAAAGGTATTTGTAGCAACTAGTTTACAGGAAAGAAGACAAACATAACAATTTTGCTAATTCACTGTTTTCATTTTATTAGAAAAACGTCACCCTTGTGCTTTGTTGATCTCGGATAGATTCTTCAAACGAGTGCAGGAACACATTAAAGAGCAAAATTTTTTACTCTTTTTTTAAACGAGAAATTATTTTCATTAAAAAATATTGAATTTCAATTAACAATAGTGGTTTTTAACGAAACACTGCCGCTTTGGATTCAAACTGTGACCTTTTGAGATGGAATTATGATTTTTTTAATGGGTTTCATTTATTCTTCAAAATTGAAAGAAAGATTTATCATCCTTTTAGAGTGGTTCACAATGCAGCATGAGTGCTAGTCAAGATTGTTATCAGTCTTTTTTTTTTCCCCCGCGAATTGTGAACAAAATGTCTGCTCTTCCGAAGTTAGTGTGTAGGTTGATATATACATCGAAAATAAATGCACCGTGACAAAATTTCCCGAAATATTCCTGAAAAAGGCAACCTGGCTGCCTGAAAATTTTCGGTAACTTGATTCATAAAAACAAAATATCGTTCAGTTTCTTAATAATGCTGGGAGAGAGAAAAAAACGAAGCGAGATTTGAAGTCCAATTAGAAGTCCGTCGTCTTACAGATTGGATCACGTTGTCAGTCACAATAAAACAGTCAAGTGTCAGAAATGCGTTGCCCGGACAACAAAAAACATAAACTTGATAACTCCCATGACTTACGCAACGTTATAATCACTTTTCAATTTGTGAATTAGAGATCGGCATATTCATCACTGAGAATATTTCCCATATGTGCGTAGATAAGAGTTCAAAATGGAGGAAGCAAACACTTTATTAGCATTGCATGTTTGGTTAAGATAAGAAAAGGTTTTCTGTTTTTGCGCATTGAGCAGATCACACTGGAACTGAACACTGAGTCAATCCAGAAACGTAAAATAAATTATTCGGTGCTTTTCCAGGATTCTTGACGATAACTATATATAAATAGTGGCATTAGAAACATTAGCGGATATATCAAAGAACTTTTACAAAATACGCGTATTTAACAGTGTACGCTACTGGTCTGATTCATGGACATGATTATAACACCATTGCTGGGAAGTTCACATAGCACAGAAACCCTTTCCCTTCTGCTGTTTTCGTCCTCTTCAGTCACTTTCTTCATGTCTGGACTCTGGAACTTAGATTCTCTTTTCTATTCCTAGTCCTTCATCGGAGTAGTTCAATTCTCTTTAGATGTTTTTTAATAATTTCTGGTTACCGTTCCATCAGGGCACTCAACCGCCAGTATTTGCTTTTTCCCAAGCTCAAGAACTGTTGTTTGATTTTCTTCAAGCTCTCTTTCCAGTTGTTTCTTTCCTAATAACATTGTTGTATTTTCGTACATTCTTCTGTAATGTTTTATTTACTACTCTGTATTCAATTCTCGTTATGGTATCTTTCCCCATTTTTCATCATCAAAAGTTTTGTATCTTCCGAGATTTTAATCATCTTTATACCTTCGTATATATCTTCGACTTCTATTGCAAAGATTCCTAACCTCCAACCATCTCAAATTCGCAAACTCTTCCTCAGCACTTTTTTGTGTACCTATTTTTCTTCTGCAGATTAAATGTGTATGTATGATTGTTTGTTCGGTACGGGCTTCTACACCGTTCAAGTTCAACTTACCCTCCCTGACCTCACTTAGTGCCTCCCAAGCACTGCATTAGCATAATTGATCGTATAACTAGCAAATACATTATGGGTTCTCATATGCAGAATGCGAAGGATCAATCTGCCCCAAATTTTGCATGGCTGTTTATTACACTATGACTGGTCCCAACATACTAAGGTATTCAGAAAGTCAGGTTCCCTAATTAATATAATAATACTTCAGATTTTAAACTGCTTCTTGGCTGGTTGAAGAGAAGCTACTATATTAATTTTAAGGTATGCGACCTTGATATACAGTGAATTGTTTACCGGTACCAAGTCGCCGGCCTCGATTTTTGCATTTTCTCGTTACAAGTTATTACAAAATTTAAGGGACTTATCAAGGAATCAGCGAATTTGTAAATATTTTTAGCATATCTTAATGAAGGGAATTTTCCTGCTTTCGAAAATCATGCTCTGCTTCACAGAAATAGATGAGGAAAGTTAGATTCAATGTACTTTATATGCAATGAAAACATTGATCACAAAATTAACAAATATGGATTAGTAAGTCATATATTCTAACCTTTATCATACGTAATGCAAACACAAAACTTCAGGTTTAACACACTAGGAAAAGATTGATCAATTCCTATGTTCACGTCGGAAATCTTACTGCGACGATCCGGTTGTGTCTTTTCATATTGGCAAATGTTCAGGTTTAAAGAGTCAAAGCGGGGGAGTAAAAGTGGCGTACGAAAAATCAGACAACTGACAAACGTTCTGATAGTTCTGATACGAAAAAAATATATATTCCATTATGTTTAGAATGGCAACGTATGGGCTCATGCAAATGTTGGCTTCACAAGCGCAATTTCTTTGAGAGATATTGCTATGTACAATTCAAATTTTGTCTATGTAGAGTGAAGGAAAAATCTGGAAACAGCCTTTTATTTTTAAAGCACTTAAATGAATGAAAAGCAAAATGTCCTATAATCTGGACTGAATGGATGAACGTATTTCCGGTAAAATTCCAACATAGATTGATGTTTTCCATAGCACCCTTTCTACTCACAAAATCGAGTGAGATTCAAGATGGCGGCCATAATAATAATACCGCTAATAAATAACCCTCTTTGCCGGCCGGGTGGTCGAGCGGTCTGCGGCGGTAGGCTATCGACTCAACGGTCCCGGGTTCGAGTCCCGGCAGGGGCATGGGTGTGGATTTTAACACTTAACAGCTAAAGGCAAATCGTGACGGGCCGAAGTCCAAAGTTACTAAACTGGCCCATATAAAAATAAAGTTTAAATAACCCTCTATACCCAGTGCCAATTTAATATGCATTTGCTTTTATTTATTTTTTAAATGATTCAGAAGGAAGCTACTGTTTCCAGGCTATCGAATCAATCACTCCATACTAATGTCACATTTCATTATCTTATGCAGGAACACAGTTTATTTCAAAACTTCATACAGGTATTTCCCGGAAAAATTCTAACCTAGATTGATGTATTACACGACTCCGTTTCGTAACAAGAAATCGAACGAGATTCAATATTGTCGACCAGTGGCGACGTGAGACCAGCTGGTGCACGGGGTAAGTGAAGAGCGGGAAAACTAGGGGCCCCGTGGAGGACTCACGTGCCAACTTCTAGCTTACTCGCTGTGGCTTAAACATGAGAGTGATTATTGAGATTGTGGGTTAACCAACACAACCAAGCACAAGTAAGAATTCTGAGACGGCATAGGTGCCGTCCACCATCATGGTGCTCCATTGAGTTTCCTTAACGAGTGATTAATCATTCACGTCGGCGACTGGTGGCATGTGGGGCTCGGGATGTGGAAACTTATGGCCACCCTCTTACACCGCCATGTCGTACTCGTCGACTTCAAATTAGTGGGAATAATGCACATGTCCTCCAAAAAGGTAGCACCTTCCTCTCCCCTTTTCCACGGGTGATGCAATCGTCGTTAGACGTCTTCCCTGAAACTTGTGAGGTCTAGACTCAGTAGCGTAACTAAGGACGTGTGCCCCCTCCCCCCGCGACAAGCCAGAATGGAACCCATCTGTTCCACTTTCTTACATCCATGATACGTTAATGCGAATACCGAAAAATTAGAGAAGATAACATATGTTTATTAAAAAATATGACGCTCATTAATCTGTTTTAAAATTTATTGGTGTGTATATCATGTGTACCAAGGTGTACCATTACACAAGAAACTGCATGGTCTTCTTAATACGTAAATAAACAGACTGAGATTTAAAGTTTATTTATTTGAAGATCCGACATATCCTGACAATGAAATTCCCGCTCCAAATGAGATGTGTTTTAAAGTCTCGTCGGCTTGCCATTCAAACACCACAAAAATACATTTCATCATTGCTTGTCTTCTTTCTTCCCTCTCAAAATTAAAGAGTATCCTTTAAGGTAACTTCTAGTTTAATAATATTCACAGTCAAACTAAATAAAATCAGGAAAACAAGGGCATAAACTATATCGATTCTAACATTTGAAACCATCACGCCATTGCTTCTTTACGTAAAGAACAAGGACACGTGGAGAAAAAGAAATGTTCAAAAAGTGGTGTGGAAATGCCAAACGTTCTAAGTCCCATTTTAATATATATATATATATATATATATATTTCATAAGCATGTTTGATGTGTTCACCCGCATATCCCCATCTTTGTTCCAGGTGCCAAATCAATCAGGAGGAGGTGAAAACAATCACATTAATATGTTGGAAAGCATGCGTTATGTTAAGTTAAATCTATTGTTATCTGCTTCTGTAAAATTTCACATTTGACACTTAGAACGTCTGACATTTCCACCCTTCAATTATCAAAGAAATTGACTGCACATAAACGCACAAAGCAATTAAAAAAAACATATGAGAGTACATCAATGCAGTACTCATTATTAAACACGTATTGCCACTACGTAGTAACAGAGACTCATTAGCTGTTATAAAATCTCAATGCAGAACACGCAAAAGCATCAATAAGGTAAATTAAAAACTAGATTAGCACGAGAAGATGCACAGAGACAATAACACCACACAACACATGATACCGCAAGTGAATTCTCGTTGATAGAAATTTTATTAGAAACTCTGCCGCACTTCAGGAAGACATACGATCAAAGCGTTGGTTTGAACCCAAAATAAAACTGGAATGATAGCCAACAAGAAGAAGAAAAAAACTGTCAAATTTAGAAAACAAAGATGTTTGGTCCTAAGGCCATGATTCAGACACGAGTCCCTCTTGTTTCCAACCGAAAGGGCGGAGGAATTTGGAGATTGAAAGAAAGCGCAAGTTTTATGGCTTCATTACCTTCCGTGTCCTCATTTCTTTCTTTTCGCAGTTTTCTTTAAAATCTGCCAATGACGAAAGAACTCTTGAGCTAATCAAAGAAAGTGGAAGACCAAACAATACTGGATTCAATATAAATGCTGAAGTGAAGATGCCAGATGACAACTTGGGTGAAATATTGCTTGGTTTAGCAAGCCCACCCTGACCCAAGTCTGATTCTGGCCGACAACTCTCATTGGCTATTCTTTGGTATGGCCCGAAACTTAGAATTTTATAGACTGTTTGCGATAACGTAAATAAATAAAATACGTATTTCAATTGATCGAATATATTTCAAACTACGAGGGCTGATCAACAAAGACTGAGACTGGTTGTTGTACCGCAGTTTCCTTTGTTGCCGAATGCCGGCACGTTTGATAGTTGAAAGAGTTGTGTTTTATGTATACTCTCACTAGGTGGCAGCATTGTCGTATCGGTAGGTTGGGAGTAATCCGCTGTGTTTTAGACACTGCTTCCATTTCGCCTCACAACGTGCTGTGTATATGCATACAAAGGAGGTTACACGAGAAGAACAGTATGGAGCAATAAAGTTTTGTTTTTGCTTGAGCCATACAGCTTCTGAAACATACGAAAAGCTCAAGCAAGCTTACGGTGAAAGTGCATTACCTCGAGCAACAGTGTTTCGGTGGTTCAAAGAATTCAAGGAAGGACGAGTTTCATGCGTTAAGCAAGGTGGACCTGGTGTTTCGGCCTCTGCTGTGACAGAAACAAACATCAATACTGCTGCTGTGATTGTCGGTGAGGATCGAAGGATAACATTACGTAAACTAAGTGAAGTGTTGCGAATTTCATATGGTAGTGTTTTTTCAATAATGAACGGTCACCTCCATATGTCCCGTGTTTGTGCCCGTTGGGTACCACGACTGTTGACTCCGAAACAAAAGGCTGTGCGAGTTGAGACTTCCCGTGAGGTGCTGCGTTCCTTTGCTGATGGAGGAGATGAGTTTCTTCAGTCAATTATCACTGGAGATGAAACTTGGTTACATCACTACGATCCAGAGGGAAAGCAAGCCAGCACAGTGTGGAAATCACCAGGTTCTCCCACACCAAAAAAGGCGAAAGTTGTTCCATCTTCAGGAAAGGTTATGGTAATCACGTTTTTTGATTGTAGAGGAATGATTTACCAGCATGTAGTTCCCCCTCACATTACTGTTACAGGGGCATACTACACTTCCGTTTTGGCCACACTGAGGAAGCACATTGTCAAGAAGCGACCTGAACTTCATCAAAATGATTGGAGACTTCATCATGACAACGCACGACCTCACGTCGCACTTCCAGTCATGGAATATTTAGCTAGATTCAACATCACTTGTGTACCACATCCACCTTACAGTCCCGATCTCGCTCCGTGCGATTTTTTTCTGTTTCCATCTCTGAAGGCAAAGCTCCGCGGTACTCACTCTGAAACAGTGGTGAAGAAGTGTGAGGCGATTCTGAAGGACATATTAAAAATGGCCTGCATCACGTGTTCCAGGAATGGCAGGAACGTTATAAAAAGTGCATTCACTCAGGAGGAGAGTACTTTGAAAAAGATCATGTGAAGATAGAGTTTGAGTAATAAACACTTGTGTAAAAAAATCAGGCTCAGTCTTTGTTGATCAACCCTCGTATTAGCTAACTTGTAGGCCCCCTTGAACCGAAGCCCCTCCCCCCGCATTGCAGGCCCGTTAGCTACGCCACTGTCTAGACTAATCCCATTACCTTTGTAAAAAAAAAAAAGTAGTACAAGGCGAATTTCTTTTTTTCTACTCTGGATTTTTATGTGTGTTTTGACAGTCCTTGATCAACATTTTAATTTCCTTTATCTTACATTGGAATGATTCAGCAACTAAGTTCAACTATGCATACAACATATAACGAAACCCCTTCTACTAAATTTTATTGTCAATTTTGAGCGAATGAAGTATAGACACTTCTGCTCTAGTATCCATTATTCTGTTGAGCGTTTCAAACCAACCACTCTATGAACTCTCCTCAACAACTGCATTACTCCCGAATATATCAAACAGTTGAAGTTTCTCCAAACACACAGCCCTTTACGTCAACTCTATGACAGAGACGGATAGAAACTGCTATCTTAAAACAATATTTGTATGATTTCGATGTTGTATAAAAAGCAAAAAAGAAGAATTATTTACGTCTTCGATTCGTACTTCACAGAAGCTATCCTTTTCCGTTTCTACAAGTTGACTGTAAGTTGAAGGAAAGGGCTATTCTTAGAAGATTTTAAAAGGAAAACTCCATTTCACTAAATCTTAAGAATGCTTTACGATTCTCTTTAAACAAAGCAAAACCATCAAGAGCGTAGAATCGGTTTGATTTCCTTTTCTTCTTTCCTTTTTGCCTCCAAAATTGTGTTTCTCAAAATGGAAGCTATAGTTTCCGAAAAGAAGGATTGAAATCGTTTAGCCACTGTTCACTAACAGTTTTTCACCCCTCTCCTTGTCTGTTTTCTCTTTAGAGAAACATCACAAATTCACTGAAAATTACCAGAAAAAGGAATATCCGATACTAATGCAAATATATTGAGATATTTTCTGAGCCTGTGACTAAAGTGCTTACATTTTAGTGCGAATTTATCTCTTTATTTCTTTTTCTAGTGTAATGTGGTTTCAGAGTGATCTTTAAAGGCTGATTTTCATGAACGCTTGTGTTGCTTGCTATTTGGGTGAATAGCCAATTATAACGCGTGTTACACTTACCTTACAACACGCAATTAAACACGTTATTCAATTGGCTACTCACCCAAATAGCAAGCAACGCAAACCTTCATGAAAATCAGCCCTAAAAATACCAAAAATGTAAACAGGAAATAGAGAAAACGTCCCCGAAATTGGCACTGTTCAGTTATTGGCATTCCCAAGATTTTTTTTTAAGAAAATAAGGTCAAAAATAATTTTGCATAACTGATATTGTTCCCGACACGTTGCTTATAGTTTCTTTAATGATTTCTGTACATTATCTTTGTTATTGGTCGTGGTTAAACTAATAATTTCAAGAAGGCTTCGTTAAGTTACAAATGTAACCTATGTAAGCAGATAAGCTGAGGAATATATTTTCATTTTTCTCTAGTTATTTATTGCTATAATGTAATTATTGTAGAGGTTTCCTTCTTTAACAACTACAAGGATGTTTAGAGACCCCTTAGCATGCATCATTATCTAAATTATGAAAAACAGTTGTTGCTATTAGGGGATTGCCAATAACTGGTATGCCATTTTTCCACACTGCCCATTGATTTAATTAGCATTTTTTTAAATCAGAGTTCTAATATTAATTAATTAACTAACTCTATGGTTTACGGAACTCGCAAGGTCATCGCAGCAGTAACAATAGCATAACAGTTAACATGAACACAAAAATAAAGCAGCAAAGATCTGCACTTCCAAGCCTCCAGACATGGATTTCAGAGCTTGATAATGAAAATACAATTAACAGCAGAGCTGAGGTGGTATAGTAGCGTCAAAGACTTAAACACGCTCTATCAAAAACTGCGTATTCCAAAATTGTGTGATAAGTGCGCAAGGGATTTCCGAAAAGAAATAGGATGTTTCCGGAAATTCCGTTAAGTTAAAGTAGATTGAAGCGAGCATGAGTAAAGATAACAAGCATGATCATCGCCATCCAACAGCTCAGTGACAGTATATCTCACTGATAACAAATCACACAGTGTCTTTTCATGCAATCCTTTGCAGTTCTCGCCCGAACGCTCATGCTATGCTCGTACTTCCTACAGCTAGCACGTAACGCCATCTGTATTCCCTTCTCTCACACATTACACTTAGAACGCTGCACGACTGTCAATTGTCTGCATCCAGTTACACTCGTTCCTACTTGCACTGGGTTACACTTGTTCTCACGCCGGCCATCCGAACAGTTGAGGTGTAACCTGTGCAGCTCACTCGAACAAACCATAAATGTGATAAAGTTTGTAATGTTATTATTCACATCAAAATAACTAAAAAGTTACTTTCAATTTTCGGGAGATAACGTAGTTTTCGTAGTACAGATGTTCAAAGTTAGAGCGTGTTGGTAAAAGCAAATATTGCGTCGGCTAGAACTCAAATCTGAAACGGCCTGAGCCAAAGTTGCCTAAAGGCCTTAAAATTAAATTTAAATAAAAATTAGTCTGAAATATAATAAGCATTACTTGTTGTTTTGTCTACATTCACACTACCGGAAAACATTTCGGTGCTAGAGCTGTATGTATTGCACCGGTCGTTGGTCGTCAACTTCAGAACTCTGTGATGTCAAATACAATAATATTTATCAAATTTCCGGTTAGGGGATGTGTCCAGTGGTTATATGCAAAGCGAAATAGCAATCTCTTCCTAACAATAAAAAAATTGTCAAATTATCTATTTTCCATTTTTTCCCCCCTTTACCACCAGCACATAATTCATGTACCCAATATATGCAATTGTTGCATTGTATCAGTTTTTAACTCTATTCATAGTTTTGGAAAGTTAATAAAAGATTTCTTCGATCGTCTTATTTCAGGCCTGATGGTGAAGTTACCTTCCATTTCTACGGAGCGGAGAACGACAGGACGAATGTAAGTGAAGCGCTTCGGATGATGGTGCTGAGTGGACATTTAGGGAATCATAGCCTGCACACTACCCGTATCTCATTCGACAGCGAACCAGCGCTGTTTCTAGAGGTAAATGTTGTGCTTGATGTGCATAACATCTTTTAAATACAATTATTGATGTTCTTTACGCTAATTGGAAGAAAACGTAGTGGTTTTAAATGCGAGAAAGCTTTGGTAGCGTGAACTTCCTGTTTTCAGTAAATTTTGGAGTTCGTTCGCAATACAAACGCTCTGTTATTAGATTGGTCTTGTGTACAGATAGAGGAGAGTTACAGGCATATTTCATTCTCACCTCTAATCAGACGCGTCACCATGTACAAATTGTAGGAGTGGCTGCTGGCTGGGGAAATGTAAGGGGTAGGTCCTTTTCATTGACTTAGTTTTCTCCATTTAATCTCCAAATCAAGTACATGTACAGTGCTCCAGATAGTGTCAGAGACGCGATAAAAATAAAAAATGCAGGCATTTTTATCCTTACGTTTCTTTAAATAAGGTTTAAATTAAATAAGGATTTAAATTAAATAAAAATTAAAAGTATCCCATTTCTCTTTAAATTTATAGAGAAAATGAACATGTTTTAGAAATATGTTTCAGTTATTTCGTATTCAGTATATTATATCATCACTGGGGAAAATCTTCACTAGGTCCACTGCTCCTGAAGGATTTTTCTTAACTAATAGGACTTGATCCTTCTGTCCGAGAGGACGGAGTCAGAGGTGACCATGAGTCGGAAGAACACATCCTCCGTTGTGTTCTCCCGCAAAAGGTTCCTTGCTTAGTGTTTCCTATATGCTTTAATATGCTTGTTCTGTGCTTCTTCAGACATCTTTTCTATGGGCAGCAAAGCGGCTTCTATAATAAAAGCAAGTCCATTTACCCTCACCTTATGAACACTTACAGGAATATAGTACCATGAATATAACTTGATATATAATTAGAAGACATCCTCTATCAACTTCTCAAATGTGTTCGTGTCGATTTCTACCAGATAAAAGTCATTGTATGAGGGTTAGAATCTGTGTCGATTTCGAACCCACTTAACATAATAATGTCCATTAGCCCAACGAAGCATGTTACTTTTGATGACACAACTTGAAATCAGGTCTTGGTCAGTTCCTGTAATTGTGGTGAAAATGTTATTAAAAAACAAATCTCACTGAGTTCCCGTATTAAGTATTTCCGCTGCTTCCAGGATTTAGTAGATCCACAACTAAACACAAGGGTTGGAAAACCCATTCTGGATCATTTTTGCCTTTAAGTAACTTTTTTTCTTTTTCCTGTCTTCTGACCTGCCACTTAAACATCTACTCGGTATCAGTCACTCAAAAAAACAAAAACGAATCCATGCGCCTAGGATTGATAGAGAAGGACATTGTAGGACTCTTTTGTAATTATTGTCTTCAACAAATTGTTAGTTATTTACTCCATTCACCAAACAATAGATTGCGCCACTGACACGCAACACATGATATATGTATGTGCCATAATGAAAAGTAGAAATTAGAACAAAAATAATAATGTACAAGGGTATGTCAAAAAGTTCCCGGACCAGCTCTGTAGCACCCCAACTGGCAGCACAGGGTTTCGCTCACAACGAAAGTAACCAGCAGTCTTGATAAGGCAGTGTGCTAAATGATATCGCTGTGTTAACAGCAGATGTTTTCGTGGTGTTTCTAGATCACGTGTGTGTGTGTGTGGTGTTCTACGAATTACGTCATGGACAGAAAGGTGGAACAACAAAGTAACGTGAATTTTGCGTTAAACTGAGAAAATCAGTCACAAAAACTCACAAACGAGTAGTCCTCGGTGACATTGCACTGTCGTTATGGAGAATCAATTTGGTCACGCAATTTCGCCGAATGTTCTCTCTCAAACTCCACAGAATGTCGCAGTAAAAGTCTCTGTTGATAGTCTGGCCGTGGGGGAGAAATTCATCATGAACAATGCCTCGGGTGTCGAAAAACACGATAAGCATAGTCTTCATTGAGCTGCAGCTTATTCTCACCCGACGATCTGCATACACAAGTTCCCGAATTCTTTGTACATTTTCGGAGGTGACGCTCGTGCAAGGTCTTCCAGATCGCTCGTCGTCTTCAAGGGACTTTCTTTCGTTATTGAAGCGCGTGTGTCAGTTGTAACACTGCGTACGATTCATTGCCTTATCGCCGCCGTAAGATTAGCAAAGCGTATTCAATGTCTCTGTCGCCGATTTGCCCCGTTTAACGCAAAATTTCACATTGGCTCGTTGTCCCACCTTCCTGTGTATTATGTAATCACAGATTACACACAGAGAAATACCACTTTAACAGCTTTCGATGTTAACATAGTGATGTCACTTGGCACACTGCTCTATCAAGATTGCAGCTTGCTCTCCTTGTGAGCACAATTCAGTGCTGACATCTGTTGGCAATTTTTGATACACCTTCGTATAATACATGCAGCAAAACATTCCAGCCGGGGGAAACATATGTAATAAGACAGATCAAAAACTACAATTTCATTACACTAACATGTGTACTAACATTTTCACACTTTACAGCCGGGTAGTCAGGCTATTCATCTTTATAAATATGGTGGTAATTACTTCTTTTTGTTTTTTTACAAGTTTCAAAATATGAATTTTGTCGCGATATTTGGGGGTTTCTGGACCATTTTATTTTAAATTCAGAACACTTTGAGAAACCAACATACATTTACAAAGGTATATGTACGAATTATATGAAGCGTAGCCCAACTATAAATTAAATCTCAAAACTTTACTGCTTACTCTGAAAGATATTGAAAAGCAGGTGTTTCCACAACGTATTTTCAGAGCTGTCAGAAGAAAAAGAAGAAAACACAGCATAGAGAATGACATTATACATTTGAACATGAGAAATAACAACTGCCATTCGCAGCAGGTAAACATTTGTTCCTGACGTGGGAAATAATTAGAAAAAAAAAGCACCACGGGGCTAGTTTTCAGAAAAAAAGAAACATGGAAACGTGATAAAGATTTCACAGAAATCTGAGAATAAAGCAACTGTGTATGAAAGTTCAAAGATCAACTTACATTTTCACATCTAGTGTCAGGAAATACATAAATTTAACAGAGCACATATATCGCATAGAAATGGGATAAAACTTGCAATAAAGCAGTAAGCTAGACGCACCCAAACTAGGTGGATATTCATGGGGAGCAAAAGTGAAACGGCGCCTATGCTCACGACTCGTAGTGTGATTGGCCGATGGGCACAACTTGCCTTGCACAATATGGAAATACCAAACTAAGATATGAATTTAAAATAAACATTCCCTTCCTAACCAGAGAAACTCTGATTACCTTTCTTCCAAATCACTAGAAACA
>JAGDQP010050676.1:3136-14182 GCA_022664845.1 Lepisma saccharinum | reverse complement strand
TGTCCACCACAAAGCCCACATGACATGAGCAGGGATCGTTCCGACGATCCCTAGGTCCCTAGCACCAGAGGTAAGAGCTCTACCAGTTGAGCTCCCGCGGCCCCAAATATATTATTTCCAACATGTGTGGAAATATTGAAACGGAATATGTGTCGAATTATGAAAGCGTGAAATTAAAGTGAAACCACGAAAAGTACTTAAGACTATCTAGCTTCTTCCACCTAGGGATGAGCATATGGAATCAGTGTTAAACTTTACGTGCATCGCGAATAATGAAAAAAATGTCTAACCCTTCCTCGCCCCTCAACATTCTATCCTTGATTTTTTTTTTTTTTTAAATAGTGTCATCCCTAACATGAAATGAAGCCATTTGTATTGCTCCGCATGCAGCCATGTTTGTTGTGTTGATCAACTACAGTGTGTACACATGGCTTTTCGTAACACTTTCGTCACTAGGTATTTGCAGAAATGTCTAATAATGGTTGCAAGATAATGGATGATATAGATCGTAGATACGGCTTAATAGCTTCGCAAACTGCATACCATAAATTAAAGTTTATTTAATGGAACATATATAGGAGCCTCCAGCGCTGACATTTAGTTTGAGTGGTTTCGGGTTAGATTTGGCTTTAAAATTCTGTTACCCAGCATCTTAAACTTTATAATTGGAAAGATACTTGAATAAAGAAGTAGCTGACAAATTGAAGTGTGACTAACGCCATAAACGTCAAATTAATACGTTCTATTTCAGACTGTAACTGTTCTATCTTACGAAAATTATTACAAAACGCGTTAAAATGGACACAGTAAACACGATGGTGATGAATCTTTTAGCTCATATTTGATTAAAACGCTTCACCAGTACCGGTATATGAACGACTCGAGGCATGTAGTTACACAATGTATTAGTAACTTTATTTTCAAAACAATCGGTCGGGCGGGTGGTCGTGCGATGTTAGGCCAACGGCTCGAAGGTCCCGGCATGGGTGTGTGAATCGTGATGGGTTGAAGTCCAATGTTACTAGTAGCCATATAAAAATGAAGTTTACCAATTTTATTTATTTATTAATTTTTCAAAACAATCGCTCCGTGACAGTCTTTCCAGTTGTTAGTTTTATACGGCAGGCATTTGTCAATTGTTCTACTGTACCATACAACATACTATCTGTATATCGAACATTTTATTTTCAGATATCTGTCTGTGGATTACAGAATGGGTTTTAACATTTAAGGATCGTAACAACATGCAGCCGTTTTACCAATATCGTGCATAATTTATTATTAAATATGTTTTAGTAATCACATGATTTTCTGATGTTAATTTGATTAGTTGGTTGTTTCACGTCTGCTTCAGAAAACAATTGACTACAACATACAGTGTTGTCATATCTAGCCCCTATGCGCCTGCTGGTTGAGAGCGTGATAACAGGCATTTTTAGATAGCAAACTGGAAGTGCTGTTAGCAGGCCCCTACTGAGTTAAGAGCTAGCAGCAAAATCAAGGGGGTCGTTTATCACCCTTAGTACTATTACCCAACTAAAAAAAAAATGTAGAAGGAGAGGGTACAGTGAACCTGTGGGCGATATACAAATAATTCCAGTTCTTTTCGACCTGGAAACAGCAGTCTGGAAGGGTGGCCAAGGTCAGGTCACTCGTCGACCAGTAGTGGGGAGATCCTATTCAACGCATCCCCATGACAAGTAAATGCCTGTATGTTGCCAACGGAGATTGGAAATTCACAATCCAACATAATTCTCCAGCTTCAAGGCTCCAAGTGCCGTTAAATGGCACTCAACGACTCGACACCTAATGGTTCGAAATCGGGTGACCCGTTGACTCTTCTTGAATAATCTGTGATATATGGCGATGAATCATCATAAGGATGACAACTGGATATTTCTGCGATACCCTAACTCGAGAAACCAATGGCTTCAGTCAGGCGAGGTGGCACAAGGAGCTATCCAGAGAGGACGGCTCGAGTGCTCTGCCTTTAATGAAATGTAGATGGCCCAGCGCATTGGAACGGGCCGTGAAGGTCAAGTCGTTGCAGTTCAACTACAGTGGCTCTATGCTATTTTATGCGAAAAGTACCCGACATTTAACAATAAAAGGAAAAGTCTGCTCTAAATGTACAATGCAGCAAGCCATGTGTTTAGAATTATCCACCTGAAACTCATAATAATTGCAAGGTATTGAGCTGTTTCCAATTACATGGAGAAAATGGAATTCGTGTTTCTTTATCCCAATCTGACTCAGTGGTACCGCAGTGAAATTGAAGCATTAGCAGATTGGTTAAATGATAGGAGGTTTATAACTCACGTATGCACTCTTCCAACTTTTTTTTAAAACCCAGAACGACATGATTTTCATTCGACCGGGTACAGCCACTCTGAGGCTAATTTTCACAAGATATACTCCATGAGTAATGAACCAATATATAAATATGAAGTCCATTGATAGCGAAGCTATTTTTTTAAAAAATAAAAAAAAAATAAAAGACCTTTTAATCCCGCTCAGTCTGTCCGTGTCTGAAAAATAAACCTCAGGAACCACAGGGTGTAGAGAGATAGTTGAGGTGTCGTTCAAAGTTCTTGGCTAAACTAGCTTAGAGTCGCCGGAACCGTCTTGAGTGATGTTGCCGACCTATTTTCTTTAAAATTCATTTTTCCAATTGCTTTCATTCCGTTAGACCTATCTGCACCAAGATTAGCATTAAGATTATACGACACAACAGAAAAGTACTGTGGGTGTTCTCGTCCCCAAATACCCCTGTTGTCAGTGTTGCTAACCTATTTTACAAAAATGGATGATTGTTAGTCTGAGATGCTATGAAGGGACCGGTGCCTTCGTGATTGTTAGTAAAATCGCAACGCTTACTTGTTTTTCTTTGAGGGGAAATTGTATTTACATAATCATTCTGTTAGTTTCTTCATTAGATGATATTAACTGTTATCACTAGAATCAGCATATTCTTTAATATTAGAGATTTTATAAAAATAATTTGATTAATTATTTCGGGGGGGGGGGGGGGTGGAGGCTCTAAATTTCTTTGTATTTCCAAAGTTTTATAGTTTTTTTAATAAAATTTAATCATTTAGGCCTATTTATTTTGCTTATAAATTTCATACTTATCACGTTAGAGTAACACTTACTTTCTTAGTATATGTCAATGACGACTCCACGACATTTTGCCTACATGAATTTTATACCAAACACAGCTTTGTTCAAGATGTTTTCAGTCTAATATGTGTAAGCAAAGTGCAAGAAAACTTAAAATTACGAAAAATGTTGATTTTGTGCCAGCGCATTTTTGTTACGCGATTCATTTTCAGTAAGCCGTTAAGTCACCATTGACAATATTGATGTACACAAAGATAAAAAATGCTTCTGAAATACTATCGGTATAAAATTCCTATGCGATGTTAAGAACTAATTAAATTTCTTGAAAAAGAAATGCCATAAAATCTCTAATTTCTTAGGATTTTGTTAAAATAAAAGATAATACTATCGGACAAAATACTAATTTTGAAAAATAAAGGCTTTTCTCTTCATTTAAACATGCAGGATGTTTCGAAAAATGGTGGGTTAAATTCAAAGGTGAATTTATCCTCATACCGAAACTGTGAATCAGCAAACATGAAAGTGGCGCTAACTCCGAAACTCTTGTATTATTTGGCCTTTCCAAACACTTGAGATATGAACAACAACATTGCATCTTCAAGGGTAATTCATAACACCACCAGTAACTTAGAAAGATCTGGTTTGGAAGCCTACTATAAATTTCAAAACAGGCTAGAATTAAGTACCGATAGAGGAAACACAAATCTTTGACCCTCTTCATCGATTACATAGTTGGGACACGTAAACATTAACATGCGGTACCAAACACCACCCTTCACTTAAGACCCACACACCCTAATAATAGGTTAATTAAACTCACAATGTCAGTGTTATTTTTTTAATATTACAATTTGTCCAATTACTTATGATATACATATTCCATTGTTATTGTACTTTTCATTATACGTGTTCATATCGAGCGGCTGTAGCTTAGCATTCGTGTAGAGCGTTAGCCTAGCATTCGGAGGGTCCTGGGAATGATCCCAGCGGCCGCCCACCTGACAGGTTTTTTTCCAAGGTTTTCCGTCAGTGACACCAGGCAAATGCCAGAATGGTAGCCTACCTGCTAACTATGTCCTGGCCGACTACCTTCCAACATCGTCTTCCCTACCCTGAGCCTAAGAAGCATAAAGGCCATAAATAAATTCCAAACTACATGTTAAAAAACTCATTTAGTAATATTTCCATAAAATAAAGTTTTCTTACAAGTTCTGGTAACGCTCATAAACAGTTGTGAATACAAATTTCCAGTGTCTTAGGAGATTAAATGTAAACATATTTGCATATTTCACATATCTTACAGATTTCCTTATACATATACACGTAGATAGCATGATTTACAACCAAAACTACACGTTATAAGTATTCAGTTACCCTTTGTTAAATTGCCTGAAGACTGTAACAACTGTCACAGAAAACCATCGTGTCTAACTAGACGACTACAACATTTACGAGGGCCGATATTTAGGCAAGTGTATTTTTATTTATTAATGAAGAAATAGAAAAACTTGTAGTTAGCGGTAGGCAAACTGGGCATACGCGAAAGTGCTGATTCCCCAATCCCTAAGACCAGGTTCGGTTATCTATCTTTACATTTTCCGTTTCTAAATCCCAGGATCTTACTGCGGCGATGGCCATGTGCGATTTATGCTTGACGCGGGATTTCATTTTAAAGAGAAACATTTGAAATTGAGACACTATTGTCTGCTTTAAATTTTAATTTATCATTTTTAAAATTAGAGTACTGTACTTTATTTAATTGAATAGAATTTTATTTACAGTCTTTAGGTATCTTTGACTCAGACCGCTTTGTTTAATTGAGAATTTACATGCAAGGATATATAAATTAATTAATATTAAGTACGTTTCATTACCACTCTAGTGTCAAGAGAATTAATAATTATACTACAAAAATTAACCATGTAAGTGCGTGGCAACATTACTGACAATTGAAAATCAGGTAATAATGAGAGCGTAGAGTAATCTTGAAACTTACTTAAAATAGGGTTGGCAAAAACCATGTTTATTTTTTAATTTAAAAAAAAAAATATTGGGGTTAAACTAGGTTTTATTGGTTTAAATACTTTGCTTTATTTCTTTATGTTACATATGGATAGAAATAAGTTTATTTCTCCTTAATATCCTTATACAGCAGCGGGATTATGAAGGACGGGACCTACAGCTACAGCTTAAAGTGGATTCCGAACCACTACTCGGTTTGCACCTGAGAGAAACCACCTGGACTTGAACCGGGACGCAGTACACCAAAAGAGAAGTTTATACAAATAATGGAATTTTAAAATTACAAATTTACTATGTAGATCTGATACCATTCAAGAAATTTAAAACTAAAAGTCCAGTCCAAGCTAATGTTGCTGTGATAAGCCACGGATGCAGTCAAGAACGCACCCAGAAATTTATTTCGGGGAGGGGAGGGTCCAGAGCTTGCGCGAGGTACAGATTCAGTATGAGTGTAAATTTTACAGAAAATTTCGCGTAAAATTGTAGTAGATTTACAAAAAATATCGGAATTTCGAAGGGAGTCCGGACCTCCATGACCTAACCTCTGCGAACATCACTGAGTGGATGCAGTCGATAAATTTTGCTAACTTCTATCAATATATTTAAGCTAAGATACAATTTGGTTTCATTTCGTTTCGTTTGTTTAGTCTTAACGTCCTTATGTAACAGCAAGGTTATGAAGGACAAGACCTACTGATTACAGTGACATCCGAACCACTACTCGGTTTGAGCTTTAGAGAAATTCCGTGGTCCCATCGAGAAACGAATCCGGGACCCATTGATTACAAGGCGAAAATGATATAAAATTAACGCAGATGGTTTAATATGTGGAGTCGTCACCATGAAGTTCACACTATTTTAAATCTTTTTTGGTTTAAACCAGCCAACCCTGTAATTAAATAAAATTCAAAATACATAAGATAATGGAAAATATTTCTAATTAAACCTGTTTTAGTTTAGTTGTGCTATCATACCGTCTTCAGGGATGACTATGGTCATTCCACTTGGAAAATGTTTTAAGGTGGAATTATGAAGCCCAGAACAAAACTTATGTGAATATAACTGTACTGCTAGGATCAATCGTTACTGTAAATTGAAATTATAATATAATTTAGAGAGATTGCCAACAGTGCTTGAAGTGAGAACAAATTAAAGACACTATATTTTGACGAAAAAATATTCCACAAGAAAGTGTCTTTGGTAAATATATTATAGAATTATCCTAGGAAGGTGAAATGTTTCTGTTGCAACTATGAGTGTTGGTTTCAGTGTAAACAGTGACATTCAACTACTAATAGCTACTTGTAAAATATTCTGTGAATTGATGCGGTGTCCTTTAAAAAAAGTGGGGTGACTTTGGTCATTGGCGAAACTCGGTGTTACGAAGTGATGTGTATGTTGTATAATAATACTGATGTGTATACTTATTCCAAAAGTGCCTATGTGCCTGAAAACATTTACTTGGTTAAATTTTATGGATATTGTGTCAAGGACATCAGTAACCTGTGCATAGTGTAATTTATGCTTTTGTGTGTATGTGAGTGTGTCTGTGCAAACTGTGAGTGGCCAAAGCAGTGTACTGGTGCAATGTAGAAAAGCATGAGGAATATCTGAATGATAGAAAACTGATTTTCAAAGATAGTGAAAAAAAAAATCTTATAAGATCTTATAAGCAAAAGAAAACATGTATCTTTAGCAATACAAACTTGCTACATTACTTGAGTTTTCATCAGAACAATTTATGTAAATACTAAATCGATACTTTTCACACAATAGCATAATATTGATTTTAGGGTTCATGCTTTTATCTATATAGTATCTTATTTCAATGTATTATTTTTCCATATTCCGTGCGCCATTGTCATACGAAAATGCCCATCATATAGTTTTTTTCATGCACAAAATTATTACTTTGAAGTATATCAAAATGTTCAACATGAAATGGACTATGGGACTGAATATTGACCAATATTACCTCATTTTGTATGTTGAATATGTGCATTTCTATCCGGGACCGTAGTGAGAATAGTCTCTACATATCTTTCATTACCAATATCAGTATATATTTCTTGTTACTAATCTATACTGTCAGTTATTCATTGGCTCTTGTTCGGGGATCAACCATTGCTTGTACTGCAAAGTAAAAAGTTGCAAAAAAAATATCGTAAAAAATTAACATAGTAACCCCTGAAGACGGTATTTATTAATTCGCGTATCATAAAACAGTTCCACGGAACCGTTCCGCGAAAAGAACCGTTCTGACCATCTCTATATTACAACCTCACAAAATTTCACATGCATGGTTCAAAATTTACGTGGTGTAGATACAATATTATCTCGTAGTTAGGTATAGAACTTTTTGAAAGTGTACTCTTCTTAGTGATAATGATATATTGGCTCCTGCTACTTGTTAGTAAGTTAGAATTCTTCCGCTTTTCTTTTCAGATCTTCTGAACTTTATCTTGTTTTGGACATTTGATTGAAGATGTTCAGCTAAAGCTGGTAAATTCCTGGATGGATAACTCGAAAAATGATATTAAAAGCTCTTCAGAACGTGCGTCTTGTTCATCGAAACACACTGAACCGGAGCAGAAATCGACTGAGTAAGTATTGTGCTAAGAATTTATAGTGTTAGGTCCTAACCAATTTCCTGTTTCGTTGTTATCTCCAGTATCGCTCCTATCTCGCTTTCCCACTCCACTATTCATTCATCACTGAACTGAGTTTTCCATTCTACTTCATAACCACATCGTAGCGATTCCAGTTAAACTAATAGCATTGCATACTAAGAAGTTGCTATTGGCATTGTGTCTGAAGGTGAATGAGCGATAGATGGAAGTCCGTTTCCACTATGGATAATAGCTTCTTTCTTTCTGTCCAAAGCTGAGAAATATCCCTAAAGTTGGCAACGCATGTCCAACAAAAATGGGAGATAAATGGAAGCATTCACACAAAGAAGCATCATGACTGAAGATATATTGCAAACTTAAATAACCGAGGGTTGGTGTGCATGGCTGAAGTGGAGGAGTATCCTGCAGTTACTCTGTCACTGAGGCGAGGCTGGATCCCTCGACTTGGGTTTCCTCGGAGGTACTGCGTCTGTCCGTTTTTGAAGCGCGTACTCGACAGACTATGCAACTACTAAGACCATGTTCATATGACTGTATGTCAATAGCGACCTCTGAAAAGGAAGAAGGAAAACTTAGTTTCACTGCATCACCGTTCCTAAAGCCAAGGGCAACAATCAATCCATTTTTGGAGGTGTGTACTTGTCACTGTTAGGTGTTGTAAGAGAACAATTTAACGCGGTAGTCTGTCGAGTGACGTCCTTCGGTATGGACTGGATCGTGATCTTTTTATTGTTATTTTTAATAAGAATGTTTCGGTGATTTATTGTGGCTGACCACAAGGAACAGAATATGCGTAAAATTTTGTTTCATATTTGGGAGATCTGCAACTGAAATTATTACTATGTATTGCAGATCTTCAAAACGACTCTTTTGGTAAATTGAAACCATATGAGAGGCTTTCCCGTTTCAAATGTGGTGAAATGTAAGTTGCAGACCAATCACCATCTTGGCGACGTTCTCTAACCGGAAGTGCTTAAAAATCGAAAATGTTCTACAAGGAATTAAGAAATATCTTCGAAAGACTATCTAGTAAGTTTCTCAAAGACGCATTTGGAGTGTCAGCAGATTTGCTAAAAGATTTGTAGCTGAAAAGTGTGTTCGCAAAAACAAAGTCTCGCCAGCATCCAGAGGACAAAATGATTGTCTGGATGATGGAGAGAATTTGTAATAATTCTAGCTTTCCTTCAGGTATGACTGGGGATGAGTCTTTGTTCTGTGCTGTTTCTTTTGGTTATCTATAACAATATTTGCCTGTACAATGATCCAGTCAACAAGGAATTACTCTTCTCGACAGAATGACTCGGAAAATAGTATGTTCACGATATCTAGCAATATGAAAGTAGTGTTAACTCAAGAGAAAGCATGTTGATTATTTCGATGTGCATTTAAATCCATCATCTTACCGTGAGTAATTTTAAAGAAGAAAATTGAAAATGTTAATGTTACAATTGAAAAAAAAAAACTTTTAGTATATGTACTTAACAAAAACGTATAAAATTAATTGAGATAAAATGAAAATAAGTATTATAAATACCATTAATTTAGCTAGTGGTACATAACTTTTGTGTACGTTGATCACATTCGTTCAGAAATTCTGAAGTGAATAAAAATAATATAAATCAATGACTTCTTGCTGGATTGAAGTCTGGCTACCTGGTAGGCCAGACAGGACCTGGCCACTTTAAAAACTTGGCTTTTCATGGACGGAAAATAAAAACGGTCGACCATGAGAGAGGTCTTTGATGGTGATAAGTGGGTGGCCAGGGGTCCGTCACTGTTGATGTCTAGTATTGTCAGTTTTTGTGGAATGGAAGGTAAATACCTGGTGCTGCTAGCAAACCTATGGACTCTGTACAGGGCGTTGCTTTTTAATGCAAACTGTTTCTGGACCTTTGAAACTTTTGAGGATATTCTGAAATTGTCTAGGGGTTTCTAAGATGGTAATGATTTTACCGAAGTAATCGTCTCCCCTTTACTCTTTTTGAAGTGTGCCAGGTTCTATCGAAAAGTGCAAGAGTAGAGAAGAGTCACAGATGTCTTTTTCATCCTCCGGAGAAGGAGAGGAGACGGGGTTTCTACTTAGCGCGTCGGTGACGTTATTGGATTTCCCAGGTAGGTGATAGATTTCGAAATCAAATTCCTCGAAGAACAGGGCTAAACGAGCTAATTTACCATTTAAGTTCCGTGAGGTTCTCAGAAACAACTGAGCTTTATTGTCGGTCATCACAAAAAAAAATGCCCCGAAAAGGAAGTATCTGAATTATTTAAATACATAAAAAGCGCCAGCCACTTCCAGATCCAACACACAATAATTAATTTCTCTTGGAATTAGACGGCGACTACAAAATGCAATTGAGTGTAACAACTTGTCATCTCCGTACTGAAATAGGGCCTCACCTAGGCCTTCGTAGCTACTGTCGATGATAACATACGAAGTTTTCTGAGGAGAAAAAGGGGTGAGGATCAGTGCTGAAAGAATCATTTTCTGAAAGTGCTGAAAGTGAAAGAAGTGCTGAAAAGGCTTTTTCAGCCTTTCGAACGCATCATTACATTGTTTTGATCAAATGAAGGGAACACTTGTCTTTAGAAGGTTAAACAGTGAGGACATCATCAATGTATGTACTAAGTACTGAGATGGGTATTCCTTCTGTCACCATACGCATCAGGGCAAGTAATTGGCTTGGGCTTCTTTTCAGACCCATGGGACAGGCGTTGTAATGGAACTTGCCGCAGGATGCTATGGCGAAGTCTGTCATGTGTACTCCTCCGCTAATGGGATTGCAAAAAGTACCTGGGACAAATCAAGCGAACTCAAATATCTTTTTCCCGAGATGTTGAGCATTATTTCTTCTACGCTTGGTCCGTGACAGATCGAGATTAATTTGAACAGTGTCGGGATTCATCAGCCGTGAGTGAAATTCGATGCGGTTTTGAATTTCTTGTTCCTGTTCCTCGGATACTTTCATCCACGATGGCGTTGGAATGTTGGCCAGCGGGTCCTCCCGATTGTCTATGTTTACTGACTATATTACTTCACAGGGGACGGGTGACCCTAGGTTAGCATAACGCGGGAGTGTTACTACTTTCTGGGTCGTGTTATGTAATAACGATCTTGAGACAGAACCGGAACAATATACAAGTACTGAGCTGAAACCCAGTAAGCTTAACAGGTTTGTATCGGGTTGTACAATTATGCAATCATCATTTTTACTATGGCAATTTCACAGCTAAAAACTCTATTTTCCGAAATGCCTTTGAGTGACGTCTTAAACGG